>JAGSMP010001104.1:0-152808 GCA_029286625.1 Parnassius orleans | reverse complement strand
CTACGGTGAAACATGCAAACGTGGTAGAGCCACGTTGCAGCTATATTATGGTTGTAGCACGACTGGGTCGGCTCGACTGGGGTAGGACCACGCTCTCACAGAATACCAGCGTAAAATAGCAGCTTAGTGCTGCTGTGTTTCCTATGGTGAGTGTAGAGAACCGGAGACCCTTTTTACTGGAAATGAGGCGTTCCATTTTAGTCCTCAGGGGTGACAACGCATCTGCATTTTGATTCTTAATCGAGGATAAATGTAGATGTCTTTTCGCCATAGCATCCACTTACCATCAGGTGGAGTGTGTATTCGTTTGTCACCCATATTCTATAAAAAAAAAACGTTTAACCCTACAGGCCATCCCTGCAACTTCCGCTAATTTCAAAAGAATGTGAATATTGAATTTGATAGCTATAGAAATCCTGGAACGCATTGGGTAGCCTTTGTAAAGCACAACAAATACGTAGAATATTATGATAGTTTTGGTAATTTAAAGCCACCGTTAGAATTAGTTAAATATATGCATAACTTACCTATCAACTATAATTATGCACGACATCAAGCGTTTGGCGCTACAAACTGTGGTCATCTTTGTCTAAATTTTTTAAGGAATTACTAGAAAAAGCATTTATATTGTGTATGAAATAAATAAACGTATCAGTATAAAAATATCTTTCACTGTGTCTATAACTGGGACAGGAGCCTCTTTATCAACAAACTATTCACCAACATTGGAACTACGAGGAGACTACGAATGCGGTCTTTTGCATTTTTCAACTTTCAATTCTATTCCCAATATAGATGAAAGAAACAATAAATTGTATTATGGTGAAAAAGAAATGATCGAAATTCCTGAAAGGTCTTATGAGCTTCAAGATATTTGTGATTATCTAAAAAATAACATTAATAACACTGTGTTAAAACTAACTTGTAACAATAATACACTGAAAACAAATATTTTTGCTCTGAAGATGTTCACTTTAATAGAAGCTAATCACTGGGGGTAAAATTTTAGGCTTTGGTATGGAAACAATAAAAGCAAATATAGTTACTGAATCAAAGTATCCTGTCAGCATTCTATCGACAACCATCGTGCGGATTGAATGCGATGTAGTTAGTAGTTCTACCTACACCCGCTACCACCCTCGCTCTCATTTCTGGCGCTAAATAGCATTTCTCGCACTGCTGTGCACCGGTCTGAAGATTATAGAGAGCCAGTACAATTACAGTCTATGAGCTGTCGGAGGTTACAACGCATCCCTAGCCTAAGCCACCTACTGTCAGGTAGACCACTTACTTGTCACTTCAATTTTATAAAAAAACTGACCAAATATAAAAAAAAAACTTATTTAAAAAATAGATTTAAAGAAGTTCTTTTACAGGAATAAAAAATATTGTTTTATAATTTTAAATAATATAAAAATAAATTCAAATAATTTATCTATCGCGTTCTATGTTACTTTGTGGTTGATTATATCAATGAAAGCATATCAACCAGCAACATTAACTAATGACACTTAAGAGATGTGATCGGTAATCTTACTCCGTTCTAGTTAACGAGGAGTAACGTTATTTACTAAATAGCCTTATTGCTACAACTTGAGGACTTTTTTCTTATAGGCAAATATGCGATTTTCACGATTGTAATTTAATTTTAATTGATGAAAGTGTGTTGTGGGAGGCCATGGTAGGTACATCATCGATAAAGGAGATATTATTTTTGGAGATGACTGCTGTGTTGGTTAAGTGTTCGTAAATGTGACTGCCGTTTGTCTGTCTGTAATGTGGTTAAGGTCTCAAATCCTAGGTCAGGCCAAAATAATTAACTGGGTTATTCCTGTCAAGAACTAAGCAGAAGCCTGGAGTCCGGAAGTTGGGTGTTTCTCCGCTTTGTCTCGAAAGCACATGAATAGAGAGCACCTGTGCTTGAGCATACACTTGGGCACTATAATTATGACCTACAGATGACTAGTCTCCATTGAAACTGGCCGCTGTGATAAAAATTCGGTCTAGAGGAAGTTTTAATTTAGATATCTATGCCCTATTATTTAAAGTGTTGTAATTTAAACTCTTTAAAGAGAAAATAATAAAAAAACGATAAGTACCATTACCAAATAGGATTGTTAACCTCTCAACTATTAGATAGAGCTCCCTTTTAGTTACAATAATAAGCCGTCAGCATTACAGTACATTACAGTAAAAAATGACTTCCGCATTCTAGGAAAACTCCATTATCAAATGTGACGATACCATTTTAATAAAAAGACTTCGTAGGTTTAGAGAGAGAGTTGTTTGAGAATTAAACCAATTATTTCGAGCTTAAAATTTAAATTAAATGTCTGTTACCTTCACGACAGAATATTGCAATGTAGAATACATAGCGTTCTGAATATACACACAATGACAGTGATTTATACATTAAAATTGTTTCACCTCGGAACTTGGAAGGAAATGGTAAACTTTATCTCCCGCTAGGAATGCCACATAAAGCAAGGTACTTAGTCATCTGCATCCATCGACTTCCTGCATCTCTTATTAGGTATCTAGTGGACAGCCTAGTTTCTGTGATTTTAGTGTTCTTAGAAAGTTGGCTTTTACAGCTGTATGGGCGCTTCGAAGAGCGAGTTCTACTTGATAACGAAATGGCAGTAAGGAAGGCTTTGATGATGTGAGTGAGCCTATCAGGCACGTTCAGTTTGAGAATGAAACACAATACCACGTTCTTCCAAAATATGGCATGCACCGTACAGCAGCGCAGTAATTTCATTTATTTGAAGAACATCCATCACGCAGTTAATTTGTGAGATTGCGCGACCACGTTTACACTCTTAAAATAGTTGTATAAGATGGTGCATCAATCATAAACACGAAATTAAAAATCACTAAATTTTATTGTATATATGTATCGTGGAGTAAATCATTTGAATAAAACTGCTTTTACGAATTTTATCATGGATGCTGCAAAGGTGATTCGAATCGTCGAGGGTAAAATTTTACGATAAAATCCATAAAAGTTTCTGTTCAATGTGTATTGTTTGCGTAAATATTAGAAATATTTTATTTGGTTTTCAAATTGCGGTCAATTTGGAAAACCTACCAACATACGATTTAACAGCAACAGTAGCCTAATGGCTAAGAGAACGAAACTGAACTTTATAAGTTGTTAATTTGAATCCGCTCTTTGTCTACTTGAGTGAACCACTTCGGAACAAAAACATTTTATGCCTTCGTGGAGTGATTAGCGGGAATAATGTCTTACGTCCTCAAATCGGTTCCATTTTTGATTTAAACCAAACGATGCTTTTAATGAGCTTGAAACACGCTCTCGGGAATGTCGCCTTCAGAGTACGCAATTACGAGGCGTTGTGTAAAAACAACTAAGCTGTTGGGATTTCATGCTTAAATATTTTAATAATAATGTATAATTGGAGTAATGCAAACTTATCTACATTTGTAATTATTCAAGGATTGAGTAATATCTTCTTTTCCTTCATCAGCCGTTAAAAGCCCATTGTTGGACAAGGGCCTCCCCGGGTTAGTGTGGACTTACCATAATCGTCACGTTTATCAGGGGGATTGACAATCGCACCACCGTACGTCTCGCAACTTTGACGATGCTCTCCGTCGCTGATCCAGAAACTTTAAGTCTGGTGTAAACGGTTAGAGCGCCATATAACGAAGCTTTTAAAGGAATATGCCATAAAGGACTTTTGTTGGCATTATTCGCCTTATTTTCACCTTATTTCTATTCAGGGACGATTACTTGAATATGATTATTCTAGGAAATGTATGATAAATTATGACATAACATGCACATCACAATGTTGACACAAGTTGAAAAAAATGGTATATTTCCTCTAACATCATCATTATCATCTTCATCATCCTGCGGCAGTCCAGTTATTCCTGTACGGCTACAGCGATCCAGTTGATGAGGTCTTCATCGTCTACTCCAACTATTGTCACTTCTTCTTGGTAAAGTAAAAAAATTACTTTTAATAAGAATTACTTGTAATCAATATTGAATAAAAATTATTTTATTCTATTCTATTCTATTCTGCTAAAAACGTGACTAGCTCATTGCCATTTCAGCTTACTATCGCGGAAGACTAACCGAATTGAATGTCAGTGATCTTAGTACCACGGCAATTTTTTTCATTATGAATGTTATCCATCGGAGAGATACCGAGCACAGCTATTTATATTGCTCCCCTTTCTTTAAATTTCTTTAAATTTGTAGGATGCCGGAACTGGCATAATGTTCCCACGTACACCCACTCAAAGTCAAACCAAACCCAAATTTTTACACACTGATAATGGGCAGTAGCATTACCAATGTGAGGGGATTAAAATTACGGTCATCAATTACTATCTTGCGCAGCGAGCTACTCGTAAATGTTGACACATCTTTCAGGAAATGCGTAATTTTTTTATAAAATAAGCACACAATCCACCTGATAGTAAAAAGATGCTATGGCGCATAGACATCTACATCTACCCTCGATTAAGAATCAAATTGTAGATGCGTTGTCACCCCTGAGGAATAAGATGGATTACTCGTTACCACTAAAGAGGGTCTCCGGTTCTCTACACTCACCATACGTTGGAGCGTGGTCTTACACCGGTCGAGCCGACCCATTTGTGCTGCAGTTATAATATAGTTGCAGCGTGGCTCTACCACGTAAACCTAACTTGCAAAATTACATCATCAAAAGTAAAATAAATTCTTGTTCGTAACGTATACAAAATTAAAAATCTGGTAATAAAAAAAATCGGTCTGGATGACATTATTATTATTACTGTGCGAATATTTATTGTATTACAAGAAATGGGTTCCGAGTTGCTAATATGAAGAACTTATATTATATTAATGATTAAAGTTATTATATAAGTAGTGACAGATATATTCCATAATAAAAGAAAGCCTTAAGAAAAATTTTAAATAAAAATAAAAAGGGTGTATGAACCGTTTGTGATAGACGTATGAATACGGCAGCCATAAAAAGACCACATTATAATGATGAAAACTTGCGATATGAGAAAAAAGTTAAAAATGTAAAGCGTTTGCTTGACACGCTTCTCTGGCAAAGAATCTCTATGAAAGATTATATATTTTTCGTTTTAGCATTGGAAATGTTGACCTAGTTTGTCTGTCTAATGCAAACAAATATTTGCAAATGGTATGATTATTACTCTCTCACTCCTCGGTTCTCATTAAAGCTTCAATAAACGTTATTTAATTTTTTAGTCGAGCACGTATATGTATTGATGGATGACGTTCGCATAATATATTCGTATGAAAAATTATTTAATGAACTAGAAAAACGCAGCGAACCAAATGGTGTAATAGCCTTTAACGCCAAAATAAGCCATTGACATCTTGCGTTAAATTGCCAATTTTTCAAGTTGGACCCACGGATGTTTAGGATTACTAGTAGTAGATATCCATTATCAGTGTGTAAAAATTTGGGTTTGGTTTGACTTTGAGTGGGTGTACGTGGGAACATTATGCCAGTTCCGGCATCCTACAAATTTAAAGAAATTTAAAGAAAGGGGAGCAATATAAATAGCTGTGCTCGGTATCTCTCCGATGGATAACATTCATAATGAAAAAAATTGCCGTGGTACTAAGATCACTGACATTCAATTCGGTTAGTCTTCCGCGATAGTAAGCTGAAATGGCAATGAGCTAGTCACGTTTATAGCAGAATAGAATGGAATATAATAGAATAGAATAGAATAATTTTTACAAGTAATTCTTATTAAAAGTATTTTTTTTTACTTTACCAAGAAGAAGTGACAATAGTTGGAGTAGACGATGAAGATCTCATCAACTGGATCGCTGTAGTCGTACAGGAATAACTGGACTGCCGCAGGATGATGAAGATGATAATGATGATGTTAGAGGAAATATACCATTTTTTTTCAACTTGTGTCAACATTGTGATGTGCATGTTATGTCATAATTTATCATACATTTCCCTTAGAATAATCATATTCAAGTAATCGTCCCCTGAATCGCGAGAAATAAGGTGAAAAATAAGGCGAATAATGCCAACAAAAAGTCCTTTATATGGCATATTCCTTTATAAAAGCTTCCGTTATATGGCGCTCTAACCGTTTACACCAGACTTAAAGTTTCTGGATCAGCGACGGAGAGCATCGTCAAAGTTGCGAGACGTACGGTGGTGCGATTGTCAATCCCCCTGATAAACGTGACGATTATGGTAAGTCCACACTAACCCGGGGAGGCCCTTGTCCAACAATGGGCTTTTAACGGCTGATGAAGGAAAAGAAGATATTACTCAATCCTTGAATAATTACAAATGTAGATAAGTTTGCATTACTCCAATTATACATTAGTATTAAAATATTTAAGCATGAAATCCCAACAGCTTAGTTGTTTTTACACAACGCCTCGTAATTGCGTACTCTGAAGGCGACATTCCCGAGAGCGTGTTTCAAGCTCATTAAAAGCATCGTTTGGTTTAAATCAAAAATGGAACCGATTTGAGGACGTAAGACATTATTCCCGCTAATCACTCCACGAAGGCATAAAATGTTTTTGTTCCGAAGTGGTTCACTCAAGTAGACAAAGAGCGGATTCAAATTAACAACTTATAAAGTTCAGTTTCGTTCTCTTAGCCATTAGGCTACTGTTGCTGTTAAATCGTATATTGGTAGGTTTTCCAAATTGACCGCAATTTGAAAAACCAAATAAAATTATTTCTAATATTTACGCAAACAATACACATTGAACAGAAACTTTTATGGATTTTATCGTAAAATTTTTACCCTCGACGATTCGAATCACCTTTGCAGCATCCATGATAAAATTCGTAAAAGCAGTTTTATTCAAATGATTTACTCCACGATACATATATACAATAAAATTTAGTGATTTTTTAATTTCGTGTTTATGATTGATGCACCATCTTATGCAACTATTTTAATGAGTGTAAACGTGGTCGTAGCAATCTCACAAATTAACTGCGTGATGGATGTTCTTCAAATAAATGAAATTACTGTAACTGCTGTACGGTGCATGCCATATTTTTGGAAGAACGTGGTATTGTGTTTCATTCTCAAACTGAACGTGCCTGATAGGCTCACTCACATCATCAAAGCCTTCCTTGCAAACTGCCATTTTCGTTATCAAGTAGAGGGAACTCGCTCTTCGAAGCGCCCATACAGCTGTAAAAGCCAACTTTCTAAGAACACTAAAATCACAGAAACTAGGCTGTCCACTAGATACCTAATAAGAGATGCAGGAAGTCGATGGATGCAGATGACTAAGAACCTTGCTTTATGTGGCATTCCTAGCGGGAGATAAAGTTTACCATTTCCTTCCAAGTTCCGAGGTGAAACAATTTTAATGTATAAATCACTGTCATTGTGTGTATATTCAGAACGCTATGTATTCTCATTGCAATATTCTGTCGAAGGTAACAGACATTTAATTTAAATTTTAAGCTCGAAATAATTGGTTTAATTCTCAAACAACTCTCTCTCTAAACCTACGAAGTCTTTTTATTAAAATGGTATCGTCACATTTGATAATGGAGTTTTCCTAGAATGCGGAAGTCATTTTTTACTGTAATGTACTGTAATGCTGACGGCTTATTATTGTAACTAAAAGGGAGCTCTATCTAATAGTTGAGAGGTTAACAATCCTATTTGGTAATGGTACTTATCGTTTTTTTATTATTTTCTCTTTAAAGAGTTTAAATTACAACACTTTAAATAATAGGGCATAGATATCTAAATTAAAACTTCCTCTAGACCGAATTTTTATCACAGCGGCCAGTTTCAATGGAGACTAGTCATCTGTACAGGTCATAATTATAGTGCCCAAGTGTATGCTCAAGCACAGGTGCACTCTCTATTCGCTGTGCTTTCCGAGACAAAGCGGAGAAACACCGCCAACTTCCAACTTCCGGACTCCGGGCTTCTACTTAGAATTTCTTGACAGGAATAACCCAGTTAATTATTTTGGCCTGACCTAGGATTTGAGACCTTAACCACATTACAGACAGACAAACGGCAGTCACATTTACGAACACTTAACCAACACAGCAGTCATCTCCAAAAATAATATCTCCTTTATCGATGATGTACCTACCATGGCCTCCCACAACACACTTTCATCAATTAAAATTAAATTACAATCGTGAAAATCGCATATTTGCCTATAAGAAAAAAGTCCTCAAGTTGTAGCAATAAGGCTATTTAGTAAATAACGTTACTCCTCGTTAACTAGAACGGAGTAAGATTACCGATCACATCTCTTAAGTGTCATTAGTTAATGTTGCTGGTTGATATGCTTTCATTGATATAATCAACCACAAAGTAACATAGAACGCGATAGATAAATTATTTGAATTTATTTTTATATTATTTAAAATTATAAAACAATATTTTTTATTCCTGTAAAAGAACTTCTTTAAATCTATTTTTAAATAAGTTTTTTTTTTATATTTGGTCAGTTTTTTTATAAAATTGAAGTGACAAGTAAGTGGTCTACCTGACAGTAGGTGGCTTAGGCTAGGGATGCGTTGTAACCTCCGACAGCTCATAGACTGTAATTGTACTGGCTCTCTATAATCTTCAGACCGGTGCACAGCAGTGCGAGAAATGCTATTTAGCGCCAGAAATGAGAGCGAGGGTGGTATCTACCCAAAAACTCCTAGACAGAAATCATTCCTACCACCTAGAGACCTAAAGACCACCTAGTCAATATAATTATAACTATACCGTTCACTTTTAAAAGATGAAATTTTCTAACATTAATAAATTCATAATCTATGGAAATTATATCTTAATACTTAAGTTATTGCAATTAAACCAAACAGAATGAAGAGGAATAAGAGGCAATTATTTTTGTTTAAAAATAATAAAACTGACTTGTGTCGTTATTAATCAGCGCACTCGGTTATCCTACAAGTTTTCTCCAACATTTCCAAAGAGACTGTAATTAAATCATTTAATACGCCACACGCCATTGTTACAGTTCTGAGAACTTAATTGAAACGAAATGTCTTCTTGCTATTGTTTATTCTGTCCTTTATTTACAGACGATTTTAGAAGGTAAGTTCAGTTTATTTTGAAGCTAATTAATGACACTATTAGATTGGAAATATCGCCCTTTACTAGTAC
Organism: Parnassius orleans; assembly: GCA_029286625.1. Taxonomy (NCBI): domain Eukaryota; kingdom Metazoa; phylum Arthropoda; class Insecta; order Lepidoptera; family Papilionidae; genus Parnassius; species Parnassius orleans. The sequence goes on along the minus strand of JAGSMP010001104.1, from coordinate 143,658 downwards.
ATTTGATAAGAGCATTTTCTTTTAATGTGCTCTTATAAGTATTTAGTTTGTTATTCTAAAATCTTCTTTTCTCCTTTATCAGCCTTAAATAACCGATTCCTAAATATAGGCCTCTTCTCGATATCTGACATGATATTCATGTCTTAATATTAATTATCTCCATACATAAATAGTCAATAAGATTTTAGTACGACATTGTTAAAATGTATGTCATGGCCAGTCGTTTATTTACCCACATCCTGAAGCGGCCGAACAATTCATGAAACACAGCCATTTCATGTATTATTGCACTCTCCATTGTCTACTTCATGATGTGCCATGAATGTCGTGGTCAGTCGTTTAATTGCCCACATCCTGAAGCGGCCGAACAATTCATGAAACACAGCCATTTCATGAATTATTGCACTCTCCATTATTTACTTCATGATGTGCCATGTATGTGTTGGCCAGTTGTTTAATTGCCCACATCCTGAAGCGGCCGAACATTTCATGAAACATAGCCATTTTTTGAATTATTGCACTCTCCATTGTCTTCATCATGATGTGCCTTGTGTATCGTGGCCAGTCGTTTAATTGCTAACATTCTGAAGCGGCCGAACATTTCATGAAACACAGCCATTTCATGAATTATTGCACTCTCCATTGTCTACTTCATGATGTGCCATGTATGTCGTGGCCAGTCGTTTAATTGCCCACATCCTGAAGCGGCCGAACATTTCATGAAACACAGCCATTTCATGAATAATTGCACCCTCCATTGTCTATTTCATGATGTGCATGTATGTCGTGGTCAGTCGTTCAATTGCCCACATTCTGAAGCGGCTGAACATTTTATGAAACACAGCCATTTCATGAATTATTGCACTCTCCATTGTCTACTATGATGCCATGTATGTCGTGGTCAGTCGTTTAATTGCCCACATCTTGAAGCGGCCGAACAATTCATGAAACACAGTCATTTCATGTATTATTGCACTCCATTGTCTACTTCATGATGTGCCATGTATTTCATGGTCAGTTATTTAATTGCCCACATCCTGAAGCGGCCGAACAATTCATGAAACACAGCCATTTTTTGAATTATTGCACTCTCCATTGTCTACTTCATGATGTGCCATGTATGTCGTGGCCAGTCGTTTAATTGCCCACATCCTGAAGCGGCCGAACATTTCATGAAACATAGCCATTTCTTGAATTATTGCACTCTCCATTGTCTTCATCATGATGTGCCTTGTGTATCGTGGCCAGTCGTTTAATTGCTAACATTCTGAAGCGGCCGAACATTTCATGAAACACAGCCATTTCATGAATTATTGCACTCTCCATTGTCTACTTCATGATGTGCCATGTATGTCGTGGCCAGTCATTTAATTGCCCATATACTGAAGCGGCCGCACATTTCATGAAACACAGCCATTTCATGAATAATTGCACCCTCCATTGTCTATTTCATGATATTCCTTGGCCCGTTTAATGAATAATAAAATTATATAGATCGATTTATGATACGGATAAAAAACATGCGTGAGTGTCGTGGAACACTCGCTTGGAACGAAGTTCCTTTCGTAGTATATTATTATTGATAAACGTATTATATTGTTGATTAACAAATACAAATAAATGAATTATTAGCGTCTAATAAAATGAAGTGTCATTTAAAATAAAATAATATTTCTTTCATGGAAAGATAAGAAAGTGTGCGAGGGAGATGAATATTATTCCATCTCGCTTCCTTATAGCCGCCAAGGCCGTCTACACTACGTCAGAATGGGTCGTGACGGAAAATCTCACACTTTTTCTCGCTCTAGCCCCATCCGCCGCCAAATTGTACTGTCCGATGAGGAACTTCGTTCCAAAATTCAATATGTAACTAACTTATATATTGAACAAATCTACGTGACTTTGGTCTGAACCTACCTATTTTAAAACTATCGAAGAAATATATTAGATGGATGCTCTATTCATGATATAGCTAAACGTGAATGAATAAATCGACAAAATATTATGGCCAGTAATATTTGGCTATATCATGTACTGGCCGAACGTCTGCATGCTATTGCTAATTCATGAAGAGATCATTTAACGATTGGGCATGCCATCCACGTTACCATATAAAAATACGAAAGCAACCATCTAGTACCCATTAGACAGTAGGATGAGGTACGGCTGGGTAAACCCTTTGATTCAATGTTTATAATTTTTCTGTACGTGTGTTTGTCACTGAATTCCTCCTAAACGGCTGGACCGATTCTGATGAAATTTTTCGTGTTTGTTGGAGTAGGTCCTTGGTTTAGATTTACATTTGGATCCAGTATGTGACGCTGTTGTTGAAATCCAGAAATTACCCGTGCAATCAAATCGTACGAATCGATAGTTGTTATATAAATTTGGCATAAAGTGATACGGACTCTGTTAAAAATTTGCGCTAGCGGTGTCCCTAAAGGTACATCATGTAGTTATTTTAGAGCCAAACCATAACACGATCTATATTCATTGATCGGGCCGAAGCACATTATGATGGAGAATCACCATGATGTAGATTCATAGATCTACATCATAATGTGCTTGGCCCTACATTGTAGATAATAGGCAGTATAATATTTCATGAAATAATTGTTTATAATGAAATGTCCGGCCGCTTCATGATGTGGTCAATTAAACGGTCAGTCCTCAACTAAAATACTGTCGGTTGACAAAGCTTCATTAATTAATAATACGAGTGTATATATTAAAAATAGTTTGTGTTGCAATTTAATTTCCAAAGCATATTAAAAATGAAATGACTATTCGTGAATATGTGGGCGTGAAATATTTTCGAATAAACAACATCAACTTTAACTTTTACCAAATATTAATAGGTCTTATATCAAATGTGGTTGTAATTGGCTCTGGTATTACCTATTCGTGAATATTTTGTTGTGAAGGGCTATAATGATAATGAAATATTTTACTAATGCCTCGCGAATAGCAATCTATAACCATGAAATTCTTTGCTTGAAGTTCGAAGATATGAAGTATTCCAGAAGAATCTTGTAGCTTACGACAAGTAGCAAGTAACCAGCTGAAAATGTTCTAGGTTATTTTCTTCGTCTTCTTCTTCGTCCATTAACATTACAGACTATCAAAAGTTCACTACTGAACATGGCCTGACCATAAATTGCCCCATAGGGTGGATATTTGCCAAAGTTGCATTCATATTTTTAAAGTTTTTCCGGTTTCTTTTTCTTTCCCTCTAGCCCACGACCTCCGTCTGGTTAAGTTGTTATATATTCATTGAATGTATTCTATTAATTAATTTTATAAATTTACTATCTTAAGTATATATTTTATTTATCTCGTTTAAGTTTGTAACATATTTATACACATGCATCCCAACCAGACGGGAACTTAAGTCATATAAAAAAATATTCTAACCTAAGTAATACAGGTATCTTTTCATATAAGAAAGGTAATGCTGTGGCCTAAACATAACTACATCGATTGTAAATTTGTTGTCACCCCTGAGCACTGAGAATTAAAGAAGATTGCCACGTTACCATTAATTAAATTCATTTATATTTTTGTGAAATGATCTTAAACGATTTACAAATTTTATATTTTCAGTCATTTTATATTTATTTTATATGACTATTTTATAGTCTATTTTAAAGTAAGTTTACGCGTGTGTGACTATTGTGTTCTAAGAATTTTAGCTGTATGAATTCAAAATGCATTAATCCCTGCCAGCACAATTATCTACACAAAACACCTTTTAATTGCATATCTTGCCGACGACACTCCTGAGAGCGAGTTTCGAGCTCATTACAAGGATTGTTTGACCTAAATCACGAACGCGTAGGACTTACAATTATATCTTTATAGCTTAAATATTTAACAAGTTATAGATATTAATACCAAAATAACTTAGGATTAAATTTATTTGAGAGAATTTGTTTTCATAAAGCACAAAATTGTTGAAAATATTATACAATTACTATACTATTATACAATCTAATTTTTTTCTGAAATACAATCTCTTTCGTTATTGAATTAAATTTCGGCGCAAGCTTGTAACAAATTTTAGAAGCATTTTACTCTAGAATATCCACCTGCTTACTCAAACAAATAAACAAATAAAATATAATAAAACAACTTAAATTCCAATTAAACACGCCTACAATTCCTATATATAAAAAACCTTTACTATATATAAAAAAAGACATTGAACTGCCAACTCATTTATGTAATCCAAATAATATAAATCATTATTTTCTTGAACTTCCCGGCAATAATGAAGTCATTATATCACGTTTAACTAGCTATGAATTTGATAGATTTGGGCCTAACAGTTTTAAGCTTAACATTGTTAACGAAACAGCTGTTCTCAATAAAATAAAATCTTTTAAAACAAATGCACAAGGTCATGATGGCATTACTCTGAACATGATATTGTTAACTTTACCTCAAACATTAACCATTATTACCAGAATAATTAACAAATCTATTAAAACAGATGTATTCCCAAAGCATTGGAAAGTAGCTTTAGTAAAACCGATTCCCAAAAATCCCAATCCAAATGACTACAAGGATCTCCATCCTATAAGTATCCTGCCCTTTATGTCAAAAATTCTGGAAAGAGTAGTCTGTACATAGATGACGGAGTACCTTGAGGCTTATAATATCCTGCCTAAAAAGCAATCCGGATTCAGAAAGTCTCGTAGCACTGTAACCGCTCTGATGGATCTAGTGGATGATATTCTGACTGCAAAAGATGTTGAAAAGGGTACTCTGTTAGTTTTGCTTGACTTTTCTCAAAACTTATCAAAACTTACTAAATACGGATTTGATAATTTAACAATAAAATGGTTTGCAAGTTACCTCACTATTCGTACACAGTTTGTTAAAATAAATAAAGACAATGGATCAGAATGGATATCTACCACGTTGCCAGTTCCAAGATGATGATTATATGTTGACGACCTTCAATTGTACATGTCTTTTAAACCCAGTGACATCAATATTGCAATAACAAAAATCTATTCAGATTTGGACCCCAAAGCCGATTGGTGTGATCAAAATAATCTGGTATTGAACCCCATTAAACCTAAGTATATGTTAATGGGAACGCATAACCAGACAAATACAATTTTAACTTTCAATCCGCAAATTATCATCAAGAGTAATCCCTTAGAACGTGTATTGGAAGCTCGGAACTTAGGTTTCCTTATGGATGGAAGGTTGAACGTTTTGAGGGTCATGTACAAGAAACCACGCGTAACTGTTCCTATAGACTTAAAGTCTTGTACCAGATCAGAGAGTATCTGACAGTAGACATGCGCATTAGGTTGTGTGAAGCACTCATTCTGTCGAAGCTAACTTATACAGTATTTGGTGAATGTTTGCTCGCTAGAACCAAAAGATTAATACAAAGAGTTCAAAACGCCTGTGCACGTTTCTGCTTCACAGTCCCTAAGAGATCACACCTAACCCCATTTTTAAATCGACACAACCTTATGAGTATGGCCGCTCGAGGTACCCTACACCTTGCGTCATTGCTTTTTGGAGTAATAAATACCGGAGAACCATCATACTTGTTCCGAAAGCTCATTTTCTCGCAGCGTGCGGTTACTACAGCATCACGACTTAAATACCCTAAGCATCACACAGCTGCAAAATTTGATTAAAAATGTTTCTGATTTCAGTACAAAAATCCAGCAAATAGGCATAAATGGTATTGGTTCATACAATCTCGATGCTAGCACCGTACATGCACACACAAACGCTCGCACGTACTCACTCATTCACTTACGCATGCACACATCCACTAACATACACACACACACACACACACACACATACAATTTATTTTATTTTTCTGTATGTATACCACCTTTTGTTATCTCTACACTATCAATGTATCTGGTACATGGAAATTTGACAGATTTGTTCATTTTATTTTATTTTTATTTTATATTTTTGTTTATTTTTTTCTCTTGCTGTTGTTTGTCACCTGCGTCATACTCCTGGCTCTACTGAAAATCAGCGTTACGAATTGATGTATATCTTCAATTCGTGACTTAAAACTGAGTGGAGACCATTTTGGTGCATATTACGTTATTCCATTTTTTTAAATATTTTTGTTAAGATAAAAAAAAATCTGTTTTATTTTATTTATTTTTCATTTGTTATAGTATATATGCCAAATAAACTTATTTCTTTCTTTCTTTCTTTCTTTTAATTACACACCGATGGTTCGGGGACTAGAAGCATATGGACTTTATACCTTCAAATGGGTATAGTTTACGAGGATACCATTAATAACGATAATTTGATAGTTATCTGTACTTAAAAGGGACATTTTGAACAGTTTCTCACAGCCTTTAGTTATTACCTAGTAGAGCTGCAGCTACGGCTATGGTATGGCTCAACCGGGGTTGAACCACGCTCTCACAGAATAGGAGCGTAAAATAGCAGCTTAATGCTGCTGTGTTTCGTATGGTGATTGTAGAGACCCGGAGACCGTTTATCTTTTTTACTGGAAACGAGGCATTCCATCTTAGTTTTCAGGAGTGATAACCCATCTGCATTTTGATTCTTAATCGAAATAAGTGTATCGTTCGTCTCGTTTGTCGCCTTTACTATATATAAAAGTTTCTCTTGTCAATAGGTGGAATCAAGACATTAATTGTAAGTTAGACAACAAGTGATATATCACAGTGCCGTCCATAACCCCATAAAATCCCATTAAATAAACAAAGAACTAAGAGCAACTAGGAGTAGAAAAGAAATGTGGCAATTATTTTCTTAGACGCAGGCCATTCAGAAGTAACATCAGGAGAGATCTTTCGAGCATTTCCAGCAACTCATAAAACACGGTTTAGAAACAAATCTGTAATTTTTTTTTCGAAACCAAGTCCCTTAACATTCATTAATTCATTACAGCCTAAATTCTCTGCTGAACATAGGCCTCTTAGATTGCGTTAAAGAGGGAATTATGCCATATTTGAAACGCTTGGCAGACAGGTGTTTCATTTTTAGTTATTATCAGGTAGGTGCTGGCCTACTTCTGTTTCAGTTTCTCTCTGTCGCTACCAAAGATGTTTTAAAGTTTACGTATATATATGAATTTCTTTGATCACCTCTTACAGCACCCTTAAGATGCTCTGGGGTAGTGTGAAATTCTTTTACACTGCCACTAAGTGATGTACACATGTTGTTCTCCTAATATGTTAACTTTGAAAGTATCACGCCATGCAATAAGAGATATTTACAAAAATAGATAGTATGTATACTATCTATTTTTGTAAATATCTATAACATTACAAAGTTTGAAAATAATTGTGCGTATCATTGTGTACATATTATTATTCTTTTATTTTATATTTTACATAAGTAGGTTAATAATAGTATACTCAAGCAGCCCCGGCGGTGAAACGTTACAAGAATACGTGACTTTTTTTTAAATACTACACTACTTCGATAAAAGTTTCACTTCAATTAAAATAATTTATATATTAACATCTTTAAATGTCTATATTTCTTTCTTCTTTCTTTCTTTTAATTACACACCGATGGTCGGGGACTAGAAGCATATGGACTTTATCCTTCAAATGGGTATAGTTTACGAGGATACCATTAATAACGATAATTTGATAGTTATCTGTACTTAAAGGGACATTTTGAACAGTTTCTCACAGCCTTTAGTTATTACCTGGTAGAGCTGCAGCTACGACTATGGTATGGCTCGACTGGGTTGAACCACGCCTCACAGAATAGAGCGTAAAATAGCAGCTTAATGCTGCTGTGTTTCGTATGGTGATTGTAGAGACCCGGAGACCGTTTATCTTTTTTACTGGAAACGAGGCATTCCATCTTAGTTTTCAGGAGTGATAACCCATCTGCATTTTGATTCTTAATCGAAAATAAGTGTATCGTTCGTCTCTCGTTTGTCGCCTTTACTATATATAAAAAAGTTTCTCTTGTCAATAGGTGGAATCAAGACATTAATTGTAAGGATTAGACAACAAGTGATATATCACAGTGCCGTCCATAACCCCATAAAATCCCATTAAATAAACAAAGAACTAAGAGCAACTAGGAGTAGAAAAGAAATGTGGCAATTATTTTCTTAGACGCAGGCCATTCAGAAGTAACATCAGGAGAGATCTTTCGAGCATTTCCAGCAACTCATAAAACACGGTTTAGAAACAAATCTGTAATTTTTTTTTCGAAACCAAGTCCCTTAACATTCATTAATTCATTACAGCCTAAATTCTCTGCTGAACATAGGCCTCTTAGATTGCGTTAAAGAGGGAATTATGCCATATTTGAAACGCTTAGCAGACAGGTGTTTCATTTTTAGTTATTATCAGGTAGGTGCTGGCCTACTTGTTTTCAGTTTCTCTCTGTCGCTACCAAAGATGTTTTAAAGTTTACGTATATATATGAATTTCTTTGATCACCTCTTACAGCACCCTTAAGATGCTCTGGGGTAGTGTGAAATTCTTTTACACTGCCACTAAGTGATGTACACATGTTGTTCTCCTAATATGTTAACTTTGAAAGTATCACGCCATGCAATAAGAGATATTTACAAAAATAGATAGTATGTATACTATCTATTTTTGTAAATATCTCTTTATAAGCATTACAAAGTTTGAAAATAATAATTGTGCGTATCATTGTGTACATATTATTATTCTTTTATTTTATATTTTACATAAGTAGGTTAATAATAGTATACTCAAGCAGCCCCGGCGGTGAAACGTTACAAGAATACGTGACTTTTTTTTAAATACTACACTACTTCGATAAAAAAGTTTCACTTCAATTAAAATCATTTAATATAGGTAACATCTTTAAATGTCTATATTTCTTTCTTCTTTCTTTAAATATTTTATTCTTTCTTACACATTTCTAAAACTATATTGGAGAATATGGCAAGCCCCAGAATATTCTTAACACCACTAGTACCTACCCACATTTTACACATAACTTAGCTAAGAAAAGGAAATCCAATTACAATAGATACTTACCAATCTACTGCAATATTTTAAAATATTTCAGCAATATTAGGTCCTTACATATGAAATTAGCGTTTTGTTGTACTGACCAATTTGATCTGAAATATCTCCTCTTTGGTTAAGAATACCAAATTCAAATTTATAAATTCATTTAGCTGGTACATTTGAGTTTTGAAAACAGTCATTCATTTGTTCATTTGTTTTTTCCTCATTATTTTATTCTTTGGCGTCGCTTATTACATGAAATATATGGAAAACATGAAATATCGGTATATTTACGAGTACGAGTTCTACCGTCGCACCAGTACTGCAGTACTGCTTCGAGCTGTTTCTGCTGGTACCGTCGTACCAGCAGAAACAGCTCGAATAATGATGTCCGCACATCATTAATCATTCGAGCACCGCAACACCAGCACCGTTGCTGGTGTTGCAAAAGAAAGCACGGTACGTTTTTGGTTTCAACGTTTCGTTCTGGAAATTTCGACCTTCAGAATCAACCCTGGACGGCCGGAGACCAAAGTGGAAAATTAAGAAAAGGCTATTGTGGAAGGATCCATCACAAAGCACTTCAGAGATAGCTGCAGGCTTCGGGGTAAGTGATAAAACTGTATTAATCTATTTGCAAATCGGAAAGTAAAAACTTGAACGATGGGTACCTCATGAATTGAGTAATCGAACTTGGAAACACGCGTCAACTGCTGTGTTACTTTGCTCAACCGACACAATAATGAAGGATTTTAGATCGTATCATTACTTGTGATAAAAAGTGGATACTGTACGATAATCGGAAGGCTTCGTTGCAATGGCTGAACCCTGGAGACCCAGCCAAATCCTGCCCTAAACGAAAATTGAGTCAGAAAGTTACGAGTTTGGACTAGCGCCGGTATCGTTCACTACAACTTTCTAAAATCTGGTAAACGATTATGGCAAATATCTATTATCAGCAACTGCAAACCATGAAGGAAGAACTAGCTGCTAAACAACCGAGATTGTTCAATCGCTCAATGCACTGCTGCTTCAGGACAACGCAAGACCACACACTGTACAACAAACAACCACTAAGTTTGATGAGGTACAATTGGAATTTCTGCGACATCCACCGTATTCCCCGGACCTTGCTCTAATAGATTACCATTTTTTTCCGGAAATTGGACAACTTCTTACAAGGAAAAAAATTCAACTCCGATGCGGCAGTCCAAACCGCCTTCAAAGAGTTTATTGATTCTCGTCCCCATGTTTTTTTTAGTAAAGGGATCAATGAACTACTTAAGAGATGGCAAAAGTGCATAGATAACAATGGTGCATACTTTGAATAATTAAATATATTTTACAAAAAAAAATTGACTTTATATTCCTCCCGTACAAAACGCCAATTTTATATGTAAGGACCCAATATTTCCATTTTAAATTTTCCAATTTATAAATCCAATTTATAAATGTTTCTTATACGAAGAAAATTTCAAAAAAGAAACTTTCTTCGTATAAGAAACAGCTATCTTTTTTCAAAATGACATCCTTGGCTAATCGTAGAAAAATATCCGACTTACTCTTCTTAAGCAAATTATTAAATAATAAAATTAACTGCCCTCAATTGTTGAATAAGATAAAATTTCGCGTACCTCATAGGTACCCCCGTAAGAGAATAATTCCTATTAGACCACCTCTTCGTAGAACGGTATTTGGCGAAAATTCCCCGATCTCTAGGTTAAGTAAATTGATCAATGAACTTTCCTATGCATTTGATATTAATTCCGTCTCACCTAACAGGCTCAAAAAAGAACTACTCAAATATAACGCAAATTAAGATTAATAAAGATTAAGTTTATGGATTTTTTTAACGTTTTAGTTTGCTGTAAGTGTGTATTATTTTTGATGTTTCCAGTGCATGTTGTAATCACCTATAATAGTTTGTAGCATTTAAAGTAATACCCTAACTACGTATGTATGTAAATTATGATTTTAACAATGTATACAAATGTTGGTGATGCTTTTATTAAAAAAAAATGCACTGTAAAGGACGAACGTGCAATTTTTCTCTGATAATTTTTTTCATTTTCGAGCAACAACTAGTGTCGTTTTTAAATACACAAGCTGGAAACTGGAACTTTTACAAGCTCTAGTCGACGGGGAGCTTTAACAAACATTTAAAAGCACTTTATTCATTCTAAGCAATAACACTGTGATTGACAAAAATAAAACATTTTTATCGGCTTTTATGCAAGCACCAGAGCAACAATTTGTTAAATTTTATTGCTGCCGGGCCACCCTACAGTTTTCGCACGGGTGATTTCTAGATCTCGACAGCAGCGCCACCTACCGGGTGCAATTGTGAATCTAAACTATCCCCTCAAACACACACAAAAAATTCATCAAAATCAGTCAAGCCATTTTCGAGTTTTAGCGAGACTAACGGACAGCAATTTATTTTTATATGTAGAGATTATTTTCACCGAGACAGTGGCGAAGTAAGAATATCTTTTACCCCATATCGTCCCAAGGGTGTTGTAAGAGGCGACGGAAGCAAACAAACGAGTATGTGTACAGCATCCTAATTACAACTAAAAAAATAAAAATAACTTCGGTTGCCATGCCTGCCAAGAGCGGCAACTGTAACAAATACATGTTTAGCAGTGGACTTTGATAGACTGTTACGATAGTGGTATTATTATTTAGACTTAGGTTTAGATTTGGACTTTAACATTGTTTAAAACTTTTTCTTATGGATGGCCTTAGACCTTATTTAGTATTCGAAAAGTTTTCATCCGTTGCCTAAAATACATAATCCACCTGTTGGTAAATGAATGCTCTGGTCCATAGATGGAAGGTTATATGTCTCGTTGTCTTTGAACCAAGACCCTCTGTACGATAGAGGGTCTGTGGCATTCCTTGGGAGGATTTTGTTCAGCAGTGCACTTGATGAACTTTAATGTGACAATGATAAATATATTAAACAATTTTTCCTTCTTTACCATTAGGTAAACAACTGACTGGAGAAAATTATTAAGATCAACCTCGAATATTGATTGCTTTGTTGCAGAAAGAATAAACTGAAATCAAGCAAGTAAATACTTTACAGAAAAATGTACAGAAATTTGCGTTGTGATTTCACAATCTGAAAATTGTAAAGGAAAAACTCGAAATTTTCAGAATCGTATTTTGTTAAAAGGTCGTTTCTCTGTGATTGATGAACATAGTTTGAAACTGCCATTGAATTACATATCTACTAAAAGATTGAAATCCAGTATTTTCTTAAATATCAAGCTACTTTATATGGTTTATTAGATTAAATTAAGTTTTAAATTTGTTAATAGCTTTCATTACCTAAAATACCGTAATCGCAAGGTCCAACATCCCATTTCTTCCCGTAGTCGTAGTTGGTGTCGTGACCTTGAAGAAAAGAGCCTACTCTTTTATAAGGGCGGCAACGCGCCTGTAATTCCCCTAGTGCTGCAGTTGTTCATGAGCGGAGATAGTTCCTTTCAATCAGGTGAGCCGCAAGCATGTTTGCTCCCTCTTATATAAAATAATTAAAATACCAAAATCTTACTTCTGATGGATGACGGTATACCACTTTGTCAGATATGTCAGAACAAAATACTGCAGCATCAAAAGTGGGAAATGTCTTTACAACAACTGAAGACTTCGTTGTCCAGCAGCGGAGGTTTACGGGCTGATGTTAAAGAAGAATAAAATAATTAATACTATCCTGTACAATTTATAGTATAATTTTAACCCTGATATAAATAGAAGTTAAAAATGAGGATTTCTAAAGAATCCCTTTTTTTGGATACCTTGTTAACGAAACATAAATATTTTTATTAAATTTAATTATAATCAATTTTTATACAATCCAATTTTAATTGGCAATTCATAATATTGTGTTAGTCCCTACCCTAATGTATGATAGTGAAAGTAGAATATGAATAGAATAAAGTAGAAATGAGGGTCAATAAGGAGTATGTTAGGGCTGAATGTGAATGACTGGGTGAGAAATTGTGTGATAAGAGAAAAGTGTGGTTTGCAAGATGACGTTGTGACCAGGATTAAGAAAGGAATGCATCGGTGGTTTGGTCATGTAGAAAGAATAAACGAGAAAACAGTGACAAACCAAATTTATGTTTCAGAAGTGAACAGAAGAGTCGCGAAGGGGCGCCCTAGACAGATACCACAGCTAGTTGACTTTTTAAAATAACTCTTAATTATGTCCTAAATTATTTCCTAAAATAATTGAAAGCAACAGCTTGACAGCAGAAACCTCATTCCCATGGGTTATCATCAATCGTGTATTTATTAATTATATATATTTCCTTCACTATTAGCCATATCAGGAAGTTTGAGGATGAGTGATAGAATGTATAACGAAGATTTCCGCAGAAAAACTAGAGTGGAGCCCTGCTGCATCTGTATTTGCAAGACATAATTTTTTTTTACGCGCATCTTAGCTAATTAATTTTAACATCTTTAATAGAATAATTTTTATTCATCATCATCATCATCATTACAGCCCTTCACAAGTCCACTGCAGAACATAGGCCTCCCCCAAGGAATGCCACAAAGCACGGTCCCGAGCCACCTGCATCCATTGACTTCCTGCATGTCTTACCAGCTCGTCACTCCATCTAGTGGGGACGCCCTACACTTCCTTGCCGGTACGTGGCTGCCACTCGAGAACCTTTCTTTCCCATTGGTTGTCGGTTCTTCGAGCTATATGACCGGCCCATTGCCACTAGCATACTAATTCTTTGGGCTATATCAGTCACTCTGGTTCTGCGGATATCCTCGTTTTAAGTCTATCACGCAGAGACGCCGAGCATAGCCCTCTCCATAGCTGTGAGCTACTGAGCTTCCTCATACGGCCAGCAGTGAAGGACCACGTCTCAGATCCATAGGTCATCACTGGCCGCCTGCATCCATTGACTTCCTGCATGTCTTACCAGGTCGTCACTCCATCTAGTGGGGACGCCCTACACTTCCTTGCCGGTACGAGGCTGCCACTCGAGAACCTTTCTTCCCCATCGGTTGTCGGTTCTTCGAACTATGGCCGGCCCATTACTTCAATACTAATTCTTTGGGCTATGTCGGTCACTCTGGTTCTACTGCGGATATCCTCGTTTTAAGTCTATCACGCAGAGAGACGCCGAGCATAGCTTCTTTGAGCTTCCTCATACGACCAGCAGTGAAGGACCACGTCTCAGATCCATAGGTCATCACTGGCAACACGCACTGGTTGTATAATCTAGTTTTAAGGTTTTGAGGTATGTCTGACGAGAAAATGTGTCGTAATCTCCCGAACGCTGCCAAGCCGAGTTGAATCCGTCGATTGACCTCTCGGTCAAAGTTGGACTTACCTAGTCGGACTAGTTGTCCCAGGTAAACATATTCGTCAACAACTTCGAGCTTAGAGCTCCCAACAACTACCGGCGTAGGTGTGGCATGGACGTTAAACATGATTTTTGTTTTGTCCATGTTCATCTTAAGACCTATCCGTTGGGAGACACTATTGAGGTCATTGAGCATAATGCTTAAGTCCTCCAGCGATTTTGCCATAAAAACTATATCGTCGGCAAATCGAAGGTGAGTGATGTACTCGCCATTGGCGTTAGTACCGTATCCTTTCCAGTCCAGTAGCTTGATAACGTCTTTCAACGCAGCGGTGAAGAGTTTCAGGATATTACGTCACCCTGTCTTACACCTCTCTGCAGTCGGATAGGTTTCGTACTCTAGTTCTGTACTCGGATAGCCATCGTAGCCCTACTGTACAAACACTTCAGCACTTCGATATACCGACAGTCCACTTGGCACCGCTGAAGGGACAGCAGCACCGCCCAAATTTCGACGGAATCAAAGGCATTCTTATAGTCCACATACGCAAGACAAAGTGGCAGATTGTACTCTTCGGTCTTCTGTACAATTTGCCGAAGGGTATGTATGTGGTCTATGGTGCTAAAGCCTTTTCGGAAACCGGCTTATTCAGGAGGCTGGAAGTCGTCGAGTCTGCGTGCGAGACGATTCCTAATGACTCTCGAAAATTTATTATATTCATTAATTTTTATTAAATATAGATTATAACTAATTTTTATGAAATATAGAAAGTCATATGTCATACTTTGACCACTGATTCGGAAAAAGCCTCTGTTTTGTGACGTTTTTCCTCAGTTACATTATACAATGTAAAATTGATTGTACAATTATATACAACACTCATATAAGAAACATCGTCGATACGATCACCTCATTCCCAGGGTTTTTTTTTAACCTTTGTTTAATATGAAATTAAAAATTTGTAATAAAGAGACTTTGTACATTTTCTAGATAAATGAAAATTTTATTTACAAAGTCTTAACAAATCCAATGTGTGCTATTTCAAATACGATATTCAACATCGGGCATTACACGTACTATGTCTATGAAAACTTTTTTCGTTGATCATTCCCCTTTGTATTATGTCGGAACCGAGATTGCCAAAACTTTAATGCGATCAATGCCTGCTTATCTCACTGACAATGTTATTGTGTTTGCCAACTTAATTTCGACTGTCATATTATCTTTTCTATTTGTTAGAAAATTTTAATATTTGATTATTATAATACATTTTGAATGTCGTTATTATTTGGAATTTATATATGCATGCTAATGTCATGAAGTGGAGACCACGCTGGGCAAACGTGCGCTACGTTTTCCCCCGGTCTCCCTGACCCTGACTAAACTGGACTTGAGCAACGATCACGTAGCACGTCTTGGGAGAGGCCTATGTCCAGCAGTGGACTGCTACAGGCTGATGATGATGAAGCAATTGGGAATCTAAAGAACAACCAAAAATTTACGTATAATTTGAGTTGTTTGTGGTGGAAAATGCCAAAGTTTCTACAAATGCAAACTTCTCTTGCCTATCTGCAAAAACGGTCCAATCAAATCCTTAAGCCCAAATTTTACAGACTGATCATGGCGTACTAGTGCGATGGTGTCAAATCTGCGCTCAGGAACCTGGTCAGCGTATAAAGTATGGGTAAATCTACCAAGTAAGTAATAATCGACAGATGACGTATTTTTTTAAAAGCCTTTGTCCAACTGTTTATTTAAAAAAAAGCTATTAATGTGATGTGTGTTGTACTTAAATTGAAACTTCTAACTAGTATTCACAACGCTTTTTTTTGTTATACCAGTAATTTAACCAAAAAAAATTATAAGAAGCTAGTTGTCCGAGATGGCATTAAGTATTTTATCAAATCCAGTGTACAACGTTAGAGAGGTTAAAAAAATCAGAGATGTCTTGACATCGTCGAAAAATACAGTATATTCTTTCTGCTTAGGAATCCGTCTGGGTAGGTACCACCCTCACATCTAGTTCTGCCGCCAAACAGCAATGCCTGTCCTACTGTGTTCCGGTCTGAAGGGTATAGAGAGCCAGTATAATTACGAGTACAGTAGCATTTCATCTTTGTTCTCAGAGGTGACAACGCACCTGCAGCCTAATTTGCTTGAAGTTGGATGTAGGTGTCGATGGACTGCATTAGGCACTTACTATCAGGTGGACGCTAAGTTCGTTTGTACCTTCAGTTTGATAAAAATAATCATAATCCACACCATGGACAAAATAACATTTACGTGGGTACGAATGGGTCGCCTCAACCAATGATAGATAACACAAAATACCAACGTAAAATAGAAGCATAATACAGCAGTGTTTCATATGGTGAGAACAGGCCCTTTCTATTAATAAAATTTTAATATAAATCTGAGGTCTAAGATACGCTAATACTGTAGATGGGGATGTCTATGGGCCACATATCTGCCTAATAAAATGTAGCATAAAAAATTTAACGTAGATATGAAAATGATGATTTGAAATTAATAAAGAAATCGTCGCATCAAACTTACAAGTTAACTACTTCTTGGTAGTACATTGATAGTTTATAAATGTTTCAATTCACAATTGCAATTGAACCACCACAAATTCCGATGAGAAAATTTTGCACAAAATTTTATTTCAAACTTTACCAAACTATGCGTAATGATCGATTTCCGCCATCGCATTTACCCATATTTGTATAGAATAAATGTTTTCTGATCCTAAATAATTTAAAATTTCACTAATAAAGCAAATAGATTGGTTTTATTTGATATAATAGTCTGCATCATATTATTACGCTATTTTACTGAAAATAAAAGTTTTTGCTTTTATAGCATTGGTACTATCGCTTTAAAGTTTAAGGCAAAAAAAAACATGTCATTTAGACGTGCATAACCATTTCTAAAATTATTGCCTGTCTGTCCGTTGTCTGTTTGGGCTAATCTTCGGGATGGAGATGAAATTTCACAAACAAGTAGAGAGCAATGCCACGAGTGATCTATATTTTATACGAAAAGTTTGACAATAAATGAAATGGTCTTCGATAACTATCTTAAACCCAAATGATTACATATAATAAATAAGATACTCCAGGAAGGGTCACATGTAATTGCTTATATAATATCACTGAGAGTGTGTTGGCCTTAATCTATACATTTAAATAAAATTGAAGTGTCTGTCTGTAATATTGAAATACCCGGCTTCTATTAAGCTCACGGGTTTATTTTGACTCCTATTTACCACTCCAAATCGAAGGTGGTTTTAAACTTATAAAGGGATATTTGTTTATTGTATTTATTAGGTCTTATAATTATAATAATACAAAGTTACGGCATTTTCAACTTCATCAATGTGCTCAATGACCTCAATAGTGTCTGTTAATAGATAAGTCTTAAGATAAACATGGACAAGACAAAGATCATGTATAACATATGCATGTTACAATGTTCACATCTATAATGGTAGTTGTTGAGAGCTCACCGCTCGAATTCGTTGGACGAATATGATTACGAAGAACAAATTGTACGTACTAGGTTGTAGGGTAGGACGTTGTAGGTCCAACTTCGACCAAGACCTACTGGAACATGCCGAAGCCCAAAGTACTCAGTCGCTCAGCGATGTGCAAAATATATACTTTGATTTAAATTGTTGTGTTTTCAATAATACGTTCGTTAGCGAGACAACCACTGATTTATTCCTCATAACTACCTACATATACAATAATACAAATACCACAACATCTCCTTATTAATAAAGATACAATATCATCCATCCCCTTATATAAAAGAAATAACTGAAACAAACGAAATTTCTTATAACTCTAACTAAAATTTATTATATTTATACTTAAAATTAATTAATTAAGTTTTATGTTGAGTCGTCGGGCCTTACTACGTGTGAGAGGGTGTGGCCATGGTGTGGATGCCTCATTATTATATCATTGAGTACATTTTGAGCAATTTATTTTCACTTAAACTAGAATTCTCGTTACGCTGATTTATCTTATCAGGGCTTTGTTGTGATTTTTGCATTGCACAAAATTGCCACCTCCATTTCAGTGATGAAAATATCTTTTTATATTTTAAAATCTTGACTTGAGTAAGACTTAATTAAATGACGCCTATTGCGTCGGATTGGTCTTCTAGCTTATTATTTATTACATATGAACGAGGAGTATCACCTTCACCTATTACAGTAGCGGGAGTTCTTTTCTTACCATCTACATATTACTTCGTCACCAATGTTAAGTTTAGGCAACAGTTTACAATGTTTATCATAGTACATTTTTGACTGCTGCTGTTTTGCAGCATTGTTTTAAACGTAGATGGGTCTACAATTTGTGGTTTAGTAAATCCGTACAAACTGGTAATTTACAACGTAATCTGCGACCCATTAATAATTGCGCAGGAGAGTCCAAACCATGTCTCAGGTATTTCTGTAATTCAATAAAGCAAGTTCAAAGTCACTATTCCCTTAACAGCTTTAATTAACAAAGACTTAACGGTTTGCACCACGCGTTCACTTTTTCCGTTAGCCTGTGGATAGTTTGGTGATGATGTAATGTGAGTGAAGCCCCAATCTGTACTAAACTGCTTGAACTCGCGACTAGTATATTGAGTGCCATTATCACTGAGTATTTCAGGTATACCGTGTCGTGAAAATATTTCCTTCATATAACCACTTGTGATGTAATATTTTCTAATTTTTTACCTTAACATAACTAGGTAATAATCAACTAAAATAAGATAATATTTCTTTCTATATTCAAATATCAGACCCACCTTAAACCAGGGCAAATTAGGAATTTCCACTGGAATCATGGGTTCTTTAGCTGGTGCGTTTGAACTCTCCTACACCGAACAACGTTTCACATACGTTTCTATGTCACGTTACATGTCTGGCCAAAATATAACTTGTCTTGCGCGTCTTGCACCGATCTATACCTAAATGCCCCTTCGTGCACAATTTTCAACATATCTGTTCTCAGAGACGAGGAACTAAAACAACATTATCTCTAAATATGACGTCGTCTACCACATATAACTCATTTTTTAAAGACCAATATTTTTTAAGATTTTCTATTACGTTATACTTATCATTAGGCCATCCTAATTTAATATAATTTAGTAAGGTACATAAATCAAAATCTTTTTCGTTTCATTTTTATCAGTGTTAACTTGCTATTTGAAATTGGAATACTGTTTACAATTAATTTTACTTGATACAGAATTTTTTATCTAATTTATTATCTAATACTATGTCGGGAAGCGGCGCGAGACAGTGCATCTGAAATATACATATATTTTCCTGGTTTATACTTAACGACTAAGTCATAGCCCTGTATTCTGAGCATCATACGTTGTAAGCGGGCTGGGACGGACATTAATGGCATTTAAAGATACTTTCCAAAGGTTTATGATCTGTTTCTACGACAACATTATTTTTGCAAAAATATTGGTGAAATCGTTCACAGCGAACACAATTGCTAACAATTCCTTTCCACTTGTGCATACCGGCGTTGCGTATCTGTGAGAGTTCGCGAGGCGTATTCGACCGGCCGAGCACCCTGCAGTATTATCGCACCGAGTGCATCGCGAGACGCGTCTACCGATAACAAGACAGGCTGAGATACGTCACGCCAACACTGGCTGTGCAAACACATTCTTTTAATTTTCGAATGCTGTCTGCTCACTAATTTCCCATCGCCAACTACTATCTTTTTAATAAATTCGTTAGGGAAGAGCGCGATCAGAATAACACGGAATAAATTTCGATAAATAATTAACGTCTCCCAAAAATCTTTCTAAACTTTTTCTGTCTGAGGGTTGAGGCATCTCAGAAATGGCTTTACTTTATTAGGGTTGGGCCTCATACCGTTTTTATCAAAAATATGTCCCAAGTAAGTAACCTCTTCAACCGCTATTTTGCATTTCTTTTATTAAATTTTAAATTAATTTCTCGCTCTTTGTAACAACGCAACTAGTCTTCTGTCGTGTTCATATTTGTTCCGTCCCCAGACAATTATATCATCTATAAAACTAACTGTGTCTAAATCTTCTAAAAGCTGCCTCATTTTAGCGTGAAATACTTCGGATGAGCAATTAATACCGAACGGTAAACGAAGAAATTGATATCGACCGAACGGTGTGGCAAATGTACACAAGTCTGCACTCTGCTCATCCAGTTGTATAGCCCAAAAACCTGAGTTGGCATCCAAGACGGAAAAGAAGCGTGCTCCGTGTAGCCGCGCTGCGAGCTCCGACACAGTGGGCAATGGAAATGCGCGCGCGCACTGCACGTTAAGTTCTCGTGGGTCTAAGCACACGCGAATCCCGTTGTCCTTTTTTGCGACTAGAACTAGTGGATGCACCCATTGAGTTGGATGAGAAACTTTTCTTATTATACCTTGGTTTTCCATATTTTTAAGCTCATCTGCTAGACGTTCACGTATACTTAACGGAATTTTCTAAGATTACAAATCACCGGAGGTACGGATTCGTCTAAAACAATATGATACTTTCCTGGAAGACACCCAATACCACTAAATAAGTCATCATAGTCTGATATATTCATTTCATGAACTCGTTTGACTAACCTAACTTCTCACGACTGTCGTCCCAGCACGCTTTGACAATGTAAATCGGCAATCGCAAACTTTAAATTATAACAAACATTTTTATAAAAACATTGTAAATAGCAAACGCCTCTTACTGGTATTATATTACCACTATACGATTCTAATTTAATACAATCATTTTTATTATTGGAATCAAAACCAGTGCAAAAATCTTTCAAAAGATAAAACATTTATATCCGCCCCCGTGTCCAATTTAAAGTTTTCGATACCCTTCTCAAAATATAATGTTTCGAACCAGCCATCTGAAGAACTTTCTTGACCATTTATGGTTGATATAAAAAACGATTCACAATCAATAGAACGCGTAACATCTTGATTTTGCTCAATGTCATATAGACGGTTTACACCGGCCTTATTAATATTTAAATTCTGCTTACATACCCGAGCCAAGTGACCTTGTTTACCACAAATGAAACACGTGGCGTAAACGGCCGGACATCGAGGTATTGCACAGCGCTCGAGTCCACAGCGCGGGCAGCGCAGCGCGGAGCCCGTGAGCACGGCCGGCGCCTGCGCTGCGCGTTGCGTTGTCCTCTCTTTGACACTATCTACCTGCTACACTAGCACACATATCACTAGTACAGCTGACGGCTACTCTCTTGCGAAATTTCTTCGGCCTGGCACAACTTCACAGCTTTGTCCAGGTCTGGTCCTCACATCTGAGCAAACGGTCCCGGATTATTGTGCTATTTACACACACACAATTTGATCCTTTATCAGCTCTTCTTCTAAAGTAGCAAATTTACAATTTTACTCAATAACCGCAATGACGTAACATACTGCTGTATGTTTTCACCTTCCTCTTGATTGTGAGTAAAAATTTGTATCTAAGCAATGTAATATTTTAGTTCCAAAATATTCATCAAATTTACTCAATATTACTTGCATCATCACAATCCTCCTCTTTAGTGAACGTAAAAGTTTGATAAATGTCGAATCCTTCTGAACCATTTAAATTGAGAAGTAAACTTGCTTTTACTGCCGATGTTTCGAGTGCACACCAAGCTTTCACAAATAATATGAATTGTTGTCTCCACTTCTTCCAAGCATCAGCCTGCTGACAGGTCCGCCTTCTAACTGTAATTCGTTGGGTGGACGCGCGTGCTCCATTGTTGTTACAAGACACACGTTATAGAATTATTTCACAGTTTACTACTTTTAATAAATATTATGCCATGTATATATGTTGCAATTATTCTATTGAAGTCCTCGATTTTAAGCGTTTACTATGCTTATGATCCC
Organism: Parnassius orleans; assembly: GCA_029286625.1. Classification (NCBI taxonomy): domain Eukaryota; kingdom Metazoa; phylum Arthropoda; class Insecta; order Lepidoptera; family Papilionidae; genus Parnassius; species Parnassius orleans. The sequence goes on along the minus strand of JAGSMP010001104.1, from coordinate 121,427 downwards.
ACTTCTGACACCATGTTGTGTTTTCAATAATACACGTTCGTTAGCGAGACAACAACTGATTTATTCCTCTCATAACTCCCTACATATACAATAATACAAATACCCACAACATAATAATAAATAAACTAATGTTACGGTTTATCGCGTTTAATTCAACTTAAGTAGAAAGTAAAATTACAGACTTTATCCCGTGTGGTGGTGCTATAAGATTAAGAATATCACCACCCCATATCATCCATAAGTGCCTTAAGAGGCGACAGAGAAAACAAACCAGGATATGGGCTGCAGTGTCTTCCTAATAACAACTAGAAATTAAAACAATGCGGTTTCTAACCACCCTGCCAAGTGTGGCAACAATGACAAATATTTGTACATAGTCTGTGCTTAGAATACGGTCGCCTCGGTGTCGCGCCACCTTAGCACGTGCATCTTGTCAAAGGCGCCACCGCGACATCAAAGTCGCCTGCGGTGTACAACCACAGGAAAATTTGGCATTTTAAAACGAAGTGCCGTAGTGAAAGGTTCATTGCTACTAACTTATGTTTATATTATATTCATATTCTATCTTAATAACCATAAGAGTAAAAAGTATTCTATTTTATTCGTAGAGTAAAACATTCATTTGACAAACACAAAACAAAATAATAAAATAAAAGCAAAATAACTTTTGCGCGTCTGGGTGTGCCGACACTATCTTAGTTAACGGAATCACAGAACATGCTCATCAAGTTCGTTTCAGTGTTAACGTTGGGGCGGCAATCATTAAAAACCACATCATTGGTCAATATGGATTAAAGGTCGATTGACGGGAATAACGTATCTATCTGCAAATGATACTAAAGTATACTAATGTTGGAAAACGTTCCTCTGAGCCAAGGAAAGTAATTCCAGCGACGGATGTCCAGCTCATTACGAAGATCTGTGCGCATATCTAAAGAGCTGATGATCTCCAAACGGATGAATACTCTAAGAACACTCTCGATCAAGTCACCTTTCAAACAAAAAAATCCATTATCCTGTTTGAGCTACTATGCCACAGGTTAGATACAGATATCCACGTTAAACATTTAACACACCTCTTTTTCGTCTAGGGTTAAAAGAACGTAAAATCGAGTTAAGAACCTCCTCTTATTTTGAAATCGGCTAAAAGGTCTTGACGGAAAGACGAATAGGGTTTAGTTTTTCCTTTTTCGGAACGGAACCCTGAGAATGAAGTACTTTAAAATTTAAATGACACAAAATTGAACTGGATGTTTTATCTATTTGAGTAGTATTTCAGTCAGAATTTAATTTATTCGCTATAAGTTAACAAAACAATCCGTCACTCTTTAGAACAGAGAAATGCGCTTAATTTGCAAGTTTGGCGACAGTCCAGCTTAGATGCTCATGCAATAGAGTTATTACGATGCTTTGTCAAGAGCTACCTTTTTAATAAATGCCTTCAGTAAAAATGTTTGGGCATTGGAATTTATGAAGAAAAAAATAACTTGTAGCGTTATAAGAGACCTGTTGAGTTCTAAGCCATCGTAACTAATTTTGACTGACTGCCGACGTGTGGAAGAAATGAAGAGGTTTTCTTTTAAATTTTTTAGGATATCTGAAGTTTGTCATTTTCTTCAGAAAACTTAACGTCTATGTTTTATCTAATTTCTTTATCAATCAAAAGAATGAAATTATAGTAAACGAGTGACTTGTGTGAGATTCCCAGCGCAGGGACTTCAGAACTTATGATATAAAGAGTGTTTTTTTTTGTGGTTTGAATACTTTTGTTTTACTAATGGATGGTAAACATCGCCAAGGAAACCCACATGCTCAATAATGTAATAACATTAATGTAAAACCATTTTTATCAAATTTAAGCTTTTTTTGGGCTATTTTCTTCTTCTGTCCAATAAGCTTAAACTGCTCGTACCGGCAAGTGGAATGTATGACGATACTCTAACAAATGGTGTAACGATCCAGTAAGACATACAGGAAAATAATGGATGCAAGTAGCTCCGGATCTTGCTTTGTGGTATTACTTAGGGGAAGCCTATATACAGCAGTGGTCTTATGGAGGGCTGAGATAAACACAAATTCAACTATGGAATAATTTTTCACTGTGTAGTGGCTACATTACATTACTCCATCTCATCCCGCGTGTGACGTTAGAGATGTCTGAGTGTAAGTCTCGAAGCTTCTGATAATTACTGTGAATCTGAGTCCACACTCTAAGTGTATCAATTTTGAAAATCTATTTTACTAATGAGGAGTCCCAAGTCCAGAAGTAGACTGTCAATTAAATATAATAATCATATAATTAATAATAAAATTATTTATCTATCTAAAATATATTACTCGATAACATCAAATCAATTTAGTAAAATAACTTTAGTACTATTTCAATTGTCATACTTGTCATATGAAGTTAACTTAAAATTTTGAACTTAAATTAACTATCAAATCAAATGCCAAACATCCATGTCAACGTAGAAACGAAACGCAACAACCGTTGACCACAGACACAAACAATAAACAACGCACGGTCTTTAATCTGTCAAAACAAACACTGGACGAACCTACAATAAAATATTGTCGAAGGGCTTGAATTTTGCAATAACACCGCAAAAACCCGTACGAAGAAATTATCTGTAATGTTGAAGATTGCCTGCTTAAGAATAATATTGGTAAGGAGGATTTAGAGGCCATTCGTCAAGACATTTTGTCCTTATTACGTCGAAGTTCAGCGCCGAAACTAAATCTCCTAAAGACGAGTTTAGAGCGTTGTAAAACTTACGCAAAACACCAGAGCTCACGATTCTCCGCGCGGATAAAGGAAATGCTACGGTAATAATGGACACGTCAGAGTATAATTTCAAAATACAACAACTTTTATCGGATGAAAGTATATACAAAAGGTCAAAATAAACCCACACAACTAATACACTTTAAACAACTACTGATTTAATAAAAAACTCCAAAAATTAGATCTTGACGTGAATTCGACGATATCATAATGTGTCAAACCACCGAGGTTGTATGGGTTACCGAAAATACAAACCAAACGCTCCACTACGTCCCATAGTGAGCCAGATCGATTCACCATAAGTTGGCTCAACACTTAGCAAAATACTGTCACCACTGAGAGGACATACCAGAGCACACAAAGTTCATACAATTTTGTTAAAATCTCGCTGACAATGAAACTATGGTTATTTTATGTTTATTCAATATTCACATGCTTACCTATTGAAGACTGCATCTCAATTGTAACTAGAAGCTAGAAGATGACAACATGCCCACAGAATATGCAGTATTACTAAACACTGCCGCACATCTGGCTATCTATTGTGGAAGGAAGGTTCTACAAGCAAGTAGACTGAGTGGATGGGCACCTGTATCTCCATAGTCGCCGACATATTCATGGAGGACTTTCAGGGAAAGCCCTTCTTACTGCTCCTGTAAATCCAAGATTCTACAAGCGGTACGTAGACGATACTTTCACAATTTTACCATCTGACAAAGTAACTGTATTTTTAAACCACATTAAGGTAAACAATTCTTTAGCTTTCCCAGATGTTTTAGTCATCCGAAACCTGATAACACTATTGGTCACACTGTGTATAAAGACTCATACCAACCGATATTTAAATGGTGAATCGCACCATCATCCATCACAGTTAGCTACCGTGGGAAAATCTTTGTTTCAGAGAGCACGAGGGATCTGTGACAGAAAACATCTGGCCACCGAGCTTCAGCACGTCGATATTGCAAGACAACAAGCTTCGCGTCCGCGCCTACGTCATAGTGACGGAATGAAGCCGGCCACAGTCGAGCGTATGCCTGCTGTACTACTCTATGTCAGAGGAGCCACAGACAAGGTTGGCTACATCTTGAAGCGAGCTTCCATTAAAACATACTTCAAGCCGCCGAAGAAGATTAGTCAATTTTACCATCCGTCAAGTGTCATATCCCTAAAAGATGCAGGAGTGTACAAGCTGGATTGTGAATGTGGTATCTCTTGCAAAGGACAAAAAAAAGATCTATAAAAAAAGAACATATAGCTGACTTGAAGCACCGACGCTCTGGGAAGTCTGCAGTTTTTGAACATGTTCAAGATCGTCCGCCATTACGTTAGATTTGATAGACCACAAATTCTCGCAAAGAACACCGATTCTACCAAGGATGATTCATGAGGCTATAGAAATTAAAAAACATCCTAATTTCAATAGAGAAGTTGATGGTGCTGACATCTACTTGGGATCCTATAATTAAGAAAATTAAATCCAAACCAAGTATACCACTGCTAGACATCAAGATACTGTAAGCTCATTCTGCGTAGATCGAACCAAAATGAATATAAAAACTGAAAGTAGCTGCTAACTATGACATCGGGACGTCAAACACCTCAGTCCCCCCCCCCCGTGACCATGGGTGCTGTAAAGCACCCGAAACGTTGGGAATTAAAGAGTTAAAATTAAACGCGATATAATGCGTAAAAATTAGTTTAATTTAATGTGTAGTCTTCGCGTAAATATAAGAAAACATTAAATGAAAAAGAAATTAAATTAACTACACTCAAAATATTCTAATGGAATAGTAAAAATGAACTTCCAAACAAATTATACAGCAATCGCAAATATTCGATAAGTAGGTAATCTAAGAGATTTCCAAGGAATTTTCAAAGTATAATCAAGGTATAAAGTAAGTTTTTCATTTAAAAAAAAAACATTCGTGAGTGTCGTGGATCACTCGGTTGGAACGAACTTCTGTTCGTAGTATATTATTATTGATAAACGTATTATAGTATTGATCACCAGTGCTCTCATCCGCATAGCAATGAATGCTACCGGTTTGCAACATATCATTGATATGCAGAAGAAACAGCGTTGGTGATAGCACAACCAGGAACACCGCGTTAGGTTTGTAGTCGGAGCATGCAACGTCACAACGACCTTGATGCTCCGATCTGCAAGAAAGCTGGTGAATTGCACAATTTCTCGGAAGCCCAGGAAGGGAGCTTCGAAAGAAGTGCTTTGTGCCAAACCCGATCGAAAGCCTTCGCAACGTTCAAACTAATGGCCAATGCCTCCCTTAGACTCTACTGCCCGCCCATCTATGAGTCAGTTAGATTAGAAGATCACCAGCTGATCGACCCTAACGAAAACCGTATTGGCGGTCACTAATCAGCTAGTGATCCTCAAAGTACCGCATGAGCTGGCAGTTTATAACGGACTCCATTATTTTGGAGAACAAGGGGATGGACGGGTCTGAGCGGTCGCCTTTTTAGGATCGGTTGAACAAAAGCTGTCTTCCATGATTTCGGGACTACGCCTAGGAGTAGGGAGTACCGGAAAAGATGCGTTAGAACCGGTGCCAACTCCGGAGCACACGTCCTCAGCACAATTTGGGGATTTGTCAGGCCCACTCGACTTGTGGATGTCCAGGAGAGGAGGTTTGAACCGAGCGCTGTGAGAACCGCATTGGGCATGGAGCACACACACCGTGGATGGTCGGCGGTGTTCTCCCGTCATCAAGAGTTTTCGAGTTAAGAGAGCCTAAAGGTCGGCTTTCTTTTGCGGCGTGGGCCAGTGAGTCGTCCTCCTGTGCAGAGATGGTAGTGATGGCTTACAGAAATTTTGGACAGCCTTGGCGAGAGACCAGAATGCACGGGTTACTGAAGGAAGGTGAACTAGTTTCTCGCCAATTCTGCCTATGCTCTGACTTTGCTCAATAACTCTTTGAAGGACCTGAGGCGAAGTTATATTTCTTTTTAAGCATTCTGGTGTTTACATCCCGAGCCGCCAGCCTCAGCCCAGGCCTGATAGCACTCCTGCTTACTGCGTAATGCAGTCTTACAGGAGCGACCAAACCAGGCTGCGATCTGCCTCCGATAGGTACCACAGATGATGGAATAAATAGTTCCATTCCTGTAGCACCACATCAGTGACAGAGTCAGCAACAGCGCTGGGATCATCCGGCGAAAAACCCGCCCCATGGGTAGGATGCAAAGAAAGACCGCATTCCGTCCCAATCCGCCGACCAATGCAAACACGGCGGCAACCTGCAGAACGCAACCGCGAGAGGCGTGAGTACCACCTCCGGATCAGACAATGGTCCGATGAGCCGAGAGGGCATCGACGAAACCTGATATCCGTCCGGATGAGAGGTCAGCAGAAGGTCCAACAGGAAGGTGTGATCCTCCATTTGGAATCCGCGTAGCAAGCAAAGTAACCAGTTGTGTCAGACCATATGCCAAGGCAAAGTCATAAACAGATCTTCCGCATGATCGGTTAAACGTGAACCGAGCCATTCGGCGTGGTGGGCGTTAAATCGCCAAGGGTCACGATCTCTGCGGATGGGACCTGTTGTAGCAAGGAATCTGTAGCCATTTGGACGTGGTCGATGAATCGGTCTGTTTCGGCATTACCGCTATGGGACCTATAGAGGCACCCGTAGATGCGCGGATGGTCGTCGCTATCGCGCAGCCAAAGTATGGACAGGTCCGAACCTTCAAGACTGCCGAGGCGTCGAGAACAGATGTCTCTCGTACGCAAACTCCAGCCCGAGGCACAAAGGAGTGTTCCAATTTGTACCCTGGGTAGGAGAGATGAAGTGTTAGCCGGAGGACACCTGCTTCTCGTCAGAAAAACAAGGCCGGCTTCGCCGTCTCGAGATGGTATGGACGGCCCCGTGACGGACGGATCGAGTGAAGTCCTGATGTTGCAGAAATTCACTGATAGCGTGGCAAAATCGCTTGGTCTTGTTGCTCAGCTTGCCCTGAGCAGTTATTGTTCTGAGCGGAATTTTGCCCCACCCTCCAGAATACGCGGGGCAGCCTGAGCACCCACGCTCAGGAGTGGAGTAGCATGGTCGTGGATGCTCAGCGAGGGATACTCAGGGTGCTGGTACCCTCCTGGGGTAGTCTATTATTTAATTCCGTTACCATGTTGATGGGCGGTGGGGGAGAATTGGGCCTCCGGTCACCTGCACTCACCAGACGAAACGCAAAAGCAGAGCTTCCACTTCACGCCGGTATTCTGTGAGGTCGTGGTACTAACCCAGCTCGAGCCGGCCCATACATGCAACAGCAAAAGCTGCTGCGTGGCTCTACCACCGTTAAATTTCGTTGATTCGTTACTATAATCGCGTCATTTCCGTCGATCATTCTTATGGCTCATTTCAAGATCCAGTACTCTGTGAGACCCACATCTTGTATACGTTCGATATTCTTAATTTTATTCGAAAATTTGATAGTCGTGAGCGTAAATCATTCAATAGAACCCAAACAAATGCTTTACTATGCAATGAATATACCGATGATAAACTTAAGAAGGATCTGTCCATTGTTTGTGATTGGTCGAACTGGATTGTTCAAAACAAATTAATGACAGAAATCTTCAATAGTGTTATGCGATGCGAAGGATCAAATCGTTCAAGATTGACACACGACTACAGTGGATTCATAAACAAATATTTTTAAAATAACTACCTTTTTCGTCGGCCAGAATTTTAGTGTGCTCAAATTGTTACAAAAATTCCATGTATTTTGTGTTAACTATTCGGTGCGTAAACTAAGCCTAAGTGTACTGTTGGAACACTGAAGACTTATCTTAAATCAAATACCATAAAATATAAATTAAAGTCCGCACCTACCCACACTTTTCTTATAATAATTTATACGTGCTAGAGCCATGCTGTAACTATATTAATTGTATAGTTGTAGCACGAATGGGTTGGCTCGCGGGCAAGGACCACGCTCTCAGAGAATACCAGCATAAAATAACAGCTTAATACTGCTGTGTTTCGTATGGTGAGTGTAGAAAACCTGAGACCCATTTTACTGGAAAAGAGGAATTCCATCTTAGTCTTCACGGCTGACAACGCATCTGCATTTTGATTCACAAACGAGGATAGATGTAGATGTCTATGGGCCACAGAAACCACTTACCATCAGGTGAACTGTGTGCTCGCTTGTCACCCTAATCTTATTAAAAAAAACATAGGGTTCACTGGCGAAAAATGCCACAAAGCATTAAGTCCGCCGATTGTAAGACCCAATGTGATTAAAATAATGAATAAATAAATCTTGGTGATGAAGTAATCGCCACCACCGTTTACCTCGTGCCAAACGGAGATCTTGGTGTACAATGCATATTGTACACCGAGATCTTCTTTTGGATTTTTTTTAAATATCCAAACTTTATAAAATTCTATTTAAAAGACTTGAAAACAAAATTATCAGAATAGTTACCACACGTTAAATAATATCATGTAACTAGGAGCACGATACGCGATGTTATTTGTAGGCCAATTAAAACTTTGAATTCGTTGTGTGGAACGTAACACTATACATTTCAAACAGTAAGTTACTAATGACCTCCTCTTTATTTATTGTAGACCTTTATTACGTTCGCTCTAATTCATATGACTAATATTTTCATCATTGTTATTTTTTTTAAATTATTTATTTCATTTTTGTAATTTGGACGAGAAAAACGATATTTTTATGATATACATACGAGCACACAGTCCACCTGATGGTAAATGAATACTATGGCCCAGCGACATCTAAGTATCCTCGATTAAGAATCACAATGGAGATGCGTTGTTACCCTGGAGGCTAATATCTATGAAGGCTTAAGAATTTTCTTTATATTTTACATATTATTTTACTTTACTAGTTGGTGGGATCCATTTTATGTCTAAGAGTCCCTCCGGGTAGGTAGGTAGGTTATATATATATATATATATATATATATATATATATATATATATATATATATATATATATATATGTGTGTGTGTGTGTTTGTGTGTAGGCGAGAATCATCCCAGATGCATTCATGATGGATGGCGGTAATATGCGTGCGTTACAATATAAAGTACAAGAAAATATAATAAACAGATCGTTAGCAATTCGTCGTAAATATGTGGTACGCTTTCCCGATGATGTTAATTTCAAAAATCCTCCAAACAATCACAATGGCCACGTTACGATGCTTCGCTAGAAGTAAAACCTTCACTCTGGATCTGGCCAGTATTTCAAGACGCGCCTACGGCCAATCCTGAAATACGACCGTCCTCGGGCGTGTATCTTTATGAATTCCTGTAATAAACACTATTAATCACCACTACTTCATCTCGTCTATCCTGACATGAATAGGTTTACTGTCCCCATATTTTGACATTCACACACACATACGCAAGGCGATTACGTTTGACCACATGCAAACTAACACTAGCTAAGGTGTCCTTTGACCAGCCATCATCTCATATAACAACATGGACCGGACAACTAGATCTTTCCACTAAGCGCACACAGACACACAGCTCTTTATACAGCTTGCACGGCACTATTAGCATCGATAGAAGATATGACTTTAACAACACACCCTCTTGAAAATATACAAACATCCTCAATCATACAATAATCGAAAGCTTGCGTCCCTTCTACCACGCATGGACCGGACGGCACCACATACAACTGTAAACTAGTATGTCCCTACGACCAACTGCTCGGGGCTGGCCTGGACGATACTGCTATCTGTACTCTGTTTAACCAACCTGACTGGACCGGACTCACTATCCCTTCGACCAGTGTAACTCCACAATTCATAAGCCTGGACTGGACGAATGTGTCTTTTCAACCAGCTGCGCGCGGCATGGTCCGGTACAACGTTGTCCCTTCGACCAACTTCACACAAATCTAACCATCAACATCAAAAATTCATAAACCTGGACCGGACGAATGTGTCCTTTAAACCAGCCGCGCACGGCATGGCCCGGTACGACGTTGTCCTTTTGACAGCTTCACACAAATCTTACCCTCAACATCAAACATTCATAAGCTTGGACCGAATGAATGTGTCCTTTCAACCAGCCGTGCGGGTGCATGGCCTGGTACGACGATGTCCTTTCGACCAGCTTCACACAAAACCAACCCTCAACATCAAACACCAATTCTGTCGACCATACAATATTCAGAGCAAAACATTAGAACACAAAAAGGCCACTCATTCTCTCAATTCTTAGCATATAACATTACATATTACATATTATACACATATTACATATTAACATTTCGAACTTCAAATGTACCCCATGTAAATCATATTTCGCAGGAACGTAAAACTGCGATAACAAATCCAGTAACAACTTCATCAGGTATGAATGTTTAGGAATTTACTCGATGAGGATCATGAGCGAAGACTAGTTTCAGACGCTGTTTCCTTAACTCGGGTTTCTTTCCTAAGGGATATGCCATTTTATTAAATTTAAGCTCGGTAAGACAATTAGCTGTATGATCTTTTAAAGCGATTGTTAATGCCATAAACAAATCAAATCGTTTTCTATCTAAGTTTTTGTTTTGTGCAATAATTTTTACTCCATTACACATTTTACTCCATTACATTACCTTTATATCCGAGTTTGGATGGACTTGATTAAAATGCAAAAGTAGCGTACGATTATTACTCTCAATTTAGGTGCGGCATTGCTAATACTCGTGATAAAACGCCTCTTTTACGTCCATATATCTACGCATACATGATCTCCGGTTAAGGGTACTCAACAAAACATATTTTGTATAATAATAATTACGGAGTAATAACACTTTCGCTCCTCTTCCCGCCAAGTTTTCGAAAAAATCTTTACGCATAGTGTGCCAAGACACAAAAAAATCACTTAAGTTATAATTTGATTACACACAGTGATTACAATGCCGCAATATTGTAACAAACTGTTACCTATATCTTCATCACATCTTGTGATACAATCTACTGTAGAGACAACGAATATTAGGTCGTTCAAGTCAACCAACAGTAGTCTCTACGAGACAAAGGCCTTCCACCGCACTATCAGATATTCCACCACACCATCAGATGTTCATCGCTCCTGAATAACTCACAAGTAAATCGTAGTTTAACTACGCACCAATTCGTGCAACGCGACCAAATAGTAATAACATTTTTTATAGAATAAGTGTGACAAACGAGCACACAGTCCACCTAATGGTAAGTGGTTGCTGTGGCCTATAGACATCTCATCCATCTTCGTTTGCAAATTTAAATGCAGATGCGTTGTCAGCCGTGAGGACTAAGATAGAATGCCTCTTTTCAGTACAAAGGGTCTCGGTTCTCTACACTCACCATACGAAACACAGCAGCATTAGCTGCTATATTATGATATTCTGTGAGAGCGTGGTCCTTCCCAGTTGAGCCGACCCATTCGTGCTACAACTATACGATTAATATAGCTGCAGCATGGCTCTACGTAAAAACATGTGACTAAGAGTAGACGCGTATGAAAGGGTATGAAAATACCTCCAGCAACTTCTTCAATACTTAATTCTACTTCAACTAAATCAATTCAATGAAACTTTACATCACAAAATAAAATGTCCAGAGCCATAACCTTTTATCGTTTGTTACGCAACAAATATATACTTCACTTCATTTTAATTTTACGAGCACTCATCTCTATGTTCAGTGATCCCCGTTACATCTCAACGAAGACAAAGCTAGACCTCTACCAACATAATCATAACCAATAACACATATAATAATACATATATATACATATATTATAACATCACGGATAAGATCAATGCCAGGAGGGTCTAGGTTATATTTCATTCGGAAAACTTTAAGACTATTTTTGAAAAAAAAAAAAATAAAATTTATAATATGAATGGTATTTGATTATCTTAAATCTAAATAACGCCACATTAATAGATACTACCCAGATGAAGCCGGGGCGGGTCGCTAGTGATAAATTTAAATTATTAGCTGGCTCAGCAGACGTTGTTTTGCCCTTTCCGGTATATAGAGTGACGTGTTGTTAGTTTGATCACAATCGGTTCAACCATTCACCAAGATTAGCTCAGAAAACAGACAGACACACACAAAATAAAAAAAGAAAATTAATTGTCTAAATAGCATGATAATAACTCCTGTGCTTAATAGAAGCCAGTTATTTCAAAGTTACAGACAGACACTTCTATTTATTTATATGTATAGATTTATGTTATCTCTACGTAGTACTATTATTTATTTTGTGATATCACTCTGCTCTTAAGTTATATTGTTATATAACATAAAACTGCAATTTTCCGTGAGATGAGGGTTAAAAAATTACCTCAATAATTTTTCAACGTGCAGAGATAATAATGAAACTGTTTTTGTTACGAAGCCTCTGTTTATGAACGTAATTAATATGACTCCCGCAGAAAGCGCGAAATGAAGAAATACAAAGAAATACGTTTTTATAGCTTGTTGATCTTTTATATAAAATTCTATGCACGTTTATAATTTTGCGAATAAAACCGATTAAACTATTTAAACACGGGTTTCAAACTCAGATGTATTTGACATTGCAACAATTTGGCTCTAACCAAGCTGCCGGACTAACCTCAGCGATGTGCGTGGACCACGATAAATGTTGATCAAATATTACGCCTAAGTTTTTGACAGTACCAGCAAAAGCTATAGGAACGCCGTTAAAGCAAACGTGAGGTAATGATGTAAATTTAATGTATTACTCAAAACCCTGCTGCCTTTTATGATGGCCTGCGATTTCGTGGGATCAACTAATAGTCTAAAGGATGCAGACCATCTACAGATGCGGCTCAGATCCGCATTCATGGCTTCAATTGCATTATTTGTATCATACACCGGAAAATGATGATACAGCTGTAGAATTATACATGCTTGTTTCTAACATGAAAGTGAGATAAGCATGAATGAAATAGTAAGCGTTGAAAAGTATGAGATTAAGTAGGAAGCTGCAGGGTATGACAGGATTACCGTCGAGACGTGAGGTTGGACAGGGCAGCTGTACCACCTTTCACAATTTTGCTGGCGAAATGGGCAAGTACCGGAGACTAGTGCAAAGCCGTAATCGTGCCATTGTATAAGGGAAAGGGTCACGCGGGACTGCATAAATTACCGCAGTATAAGCCTTATCAGCGTCGTCCGGTAAATTGTATGCGAGTGTTGATTGAAACAGGTTGTGAATGAAACAGACGAAAAAGTATGGGATGCACAAGCGGGATTTAGAAAGCGAATGTGATGTATGGATGAGGTCTTTTCCTTACGGTGCATAGCCGAAAAGTGTTTGGCTAAACAAGAAGGTCTATTGCGCATTTGTGAATCTAGAAAGGCCTATGTTAGAGTAGTGAGGAATGAATTGTGGTCAGCACTGTCCGTGAAGTGTGAGCAGTATCCTCATACGAGCATTGCAATCTCTTTATGATTCCAGTGTTTGTGTAAGGATAAACGGGGCATACTGAATGGTTTAATATCGAAAAGTTGTTAGACAGGGATGTGTATCACCGTGACTATTTTTAATCTGTTTATGGACAATTGCTTGACAAATTTAAAGAGAATGAAAGTGGGTTGAGAATGAATGAGTTACTCGTCAAATGTTTTCTATGATGATGACCAAATATTATTTGCGTCTTCGGCCGACGAGTTGCAGGAGATGGTAACTGCTATGGTGGAGCTTTTGTTAGAAAGGTAATGAATGAATGTAAAGAAGACGAAAGTGATGGTGTTTGAAAGAGATGAGGCAGTGAGAGACTGTAATGTCGTGATTGTAGATGAACAAATTGAACAGGTGAAGGACTGTATATCTGGGTTCAAAGTTTACAAGATATGGAAAGTGTGAGAGTGATATAGAAAGAAGAGTGAATGCAGGAAACATGGTGAATGGAGCTTTGCACTGCTTTATGAGCAGTCGGAAGGTGTCTAACAAGGCTCTGTTTGGCTGTGCATGAGGGGTGTTAGTTCCGACACTCATTTACGGAAGTAGAATTTGGGTATGGCAGAAAGAAACGAAAGCAGAATAAATGCATTGAGATGAGAGCGTTAAGAAGTATGATAGGAGTTAAATTGGTGACAGGATGAAATAGTGAGATAAGGAAAAGTTGAGGTCTGAAAGAAGATGTAGTGACAAAAATTGAGAAAGGTATGCTGTGATGTTGGAAGGGGTAGACCTGGGCGGACGTTTCTAGACAAATCAGGGACGTCTTGGAAAAGGCCAGGTCAAGACTACCCTAAACAGAAGAACATGTATGAAGGAAATAATGAAAGTGGACGAAGCGAAACAAGTATGTAAGGATCGTAGCAAGTGGAAAGAAGTGGTCTCTGCCTACCCCTACGGGAAAGAGGCGTGATTATATGTATTTTTAATCTCTTCATTTATCATGTGGAAGCCATGGAATGTAAATGGCAGTTTAATTTTGTTTTGTTTAGTCATAATTAATTTTTTGGGCTAAGAAATCTCGGTGTTTTGGGCAGCCTTGTAATAATTTATTTTACTAAATACACTTTGCCTCACTCCGTCATCCATCAATCCGTCATTCAGTCATTCCGGCCTCGGCCGCCGTCGTGAGTGGGTACTGTATCGCTTGTTTGCAGCGAAAAAGATCGCTGTAGAAATAAAAAATATCCGAAAAACCAAATTTGATACATACTTGACAAGGTAAGATATTATTATTTTTATAATCACAGATTTTGATTACAATATTTTGTTTCGCTAAAAGTAAGTAGGATTTATATATACATATACTTAAATACGTCTTGGACTTTATGGAGTGACTACTGGAACTCCACTACGAGTAGAAATAGGTGTGCTGAGTTTGGGTTCGTTTTGATATTTTACTTGACACCTTTCCTCCGGACGAGAAGTGACCGAGGTGTGCTTCAGTGAATGCTACTGGAACTCCTCGACAGTAGAACTAGGTGTACCCAAGTTTGGGCTGGTTTTGTTAGTTATGATGAGACCTGCCCGGACTTGATAGAGTGACCTGGAGGTGTACTTCGATAAATGCTGCTGAAACTCCTAGACCAGTAAAACTAGGTGGGACGAGTTTGGGCTCAGTTTACTAGTTATGGTAAGACCTTACCTACGCGACTTGATGGAGTGAACTTGGTGTACTTCGGTGACTGCTACTGGAACTCTTTGACGAATATCTTCAATTCTATTTTTCTAAATATGTTTCCGATCATATGAGCATTATGGTCGTGCACTTTTGGATTTTCTAACTTTTTTTATTGACGTTGACACAAAATTATGGAAGAAATTGGGATTATAGTAATAAGTTTATTAGTGAAAACTTGTGTGTATTTAAACTCCTTTAAAAAAAAGTACATATAACATAAGTGCACTTTGGTTTACAAAAGTTTTTCCTATTAATTATAGTCTGTCATGTAATTTAGTTACTGTGTTTGTTCCAGCATATACAGTATATACAGGGTATTTTGAGAAACTCCGAAAACGAGGCAGACGACAGTACTAACAATATCTTAGATGATGGGTGAAATATAAAATCGATCCTGATGAAAAAATCATCTTTTCACAACGTTTTATTAGCTTTATTCACGCTCCATCGTGTTAGTATAAATCATCGTGTTAAATAAAACGTTAATTTCATTAAAATAAAACATGAAAATACTTAAACATAAAAGCAGCAGTGGAATTACTGAATTACAATCAGCTGACTAGGGTCAATGTACGCGCGACGCCGAATTCGCGCGGCCCGTAACTAGCGATGGTACCACAATACCTAATAATTTACAACACTTGTCTAAATACCTAACTTATCTACTTAACCTACTAATTTGCCACTGTGCTTGTCTCCACGTAGCCACTTTAATTCGAATTCACAGGTTAAATAAACCAAATAACTGGTTCAATTCCCTTTAATGAAAAAAATACTTAAATAAAATGTTAACAAGGTTAGAGTCATGCTTTTTTATCCATTGTGTAGGTATATTTTTTATTCTGATGTATTCAGTTATGTACCTATTCAGATCAGTTCAGTACTAAGTTATTTAAAAAAAAATAGGTTAAATAAACCAAATAACTGGTTCGATTCCCCGCTAATGAAAAAAAAATACTTAAATAAAATGTTAAAAAGGTTAGAGTCATGCTTTTTTATCCATTATGTAGGTATGTTTATTATTCTGATGTATTCAGTTATGTACCTTTTCAGATCAGTTCAGTACTAAGTAATTTAAAAAAATTAGGTATGAAACGGCTTACCGATCCTCCGTGGCCTTATGAGATTCTCCAAGGCACATTAATATGTTGCCGTATTCACGAGCACTATAAACGTACGCGTTAGGCATTATTAAAACAAAAAAGAAACACAAAACGTAACAACAAGAATAACACGTAATAACAAGTACGTAATACCAAGTAATAACAATAAGAATTTAATAAACAAAACCAATGAACTGTCGCTCGCTTATGCATGTCCAAAGTCAGCGCGGAACTGTCTCAAAACTAAAATTAATAGTGAATCCTGCAAAACTGAAGCCTACCGTCCTAACTAACGTCCTTGCAGTAAACACTTTGAACATTCCCACAGACCGTCAAATGTTATGACATTGCCAACTTTTATTTTATAAGTTTAGTTTCCATATGATCCCTACGACTAGTCTTTCATATGGAATTTAGAAGTTATAGTTGTAATTTTTTTAATACAATTAGACAATCAATTATACCCTGACGAAACAAGCAGTTCGTTACTACAAAATGATATTGAAATTAATAAACGTACTTACTTGGGTTTGGTTATCTTTGATTTTGTACAAGAAAATAGAAATAAAATGGTATTGAATAATTTAATAGTTAAAATCAATTGCAATTATGATCGACAGTTAATTAATCTAAAAAATAATTATTTTACTTTACTTTTATTGACTTTCCGTTTTTAATCCTTCCAATACTTTGATTTGAAACGTCAAAACAGACGACCTGACGTCAAAACTATTACAAATTACTTGCAAGTTTTATTGTAATTGCCGCCTCTAATTCTTATGTCGCTTGCAAACAAATCTTAGTAGGTAAATTTGAAATTCCCCATATGTTGGCTGACGCGAGGTGACACACACACAGTCGGTGTGCGCGCACGCTATTGGTTCCTCATTCTTGCCGCGCTGAAAAAGCGATGTTTCCCAATATACAGTCGCACACAGCTTTCTATGCACGACGCGCGACGATGTTTTTAAAAGGAAGGAAAAATAATTATTTATATCTATTGTTTTATGACTGAACTAGTGAACGAAAAGGTAAATAGAAGGTGAATGGAAAATTGTGCAGTAAAGTTAAATTTATTGAGGAAGAATACCGAAAAAATACTATGTGGTCAACCTGATGACGGAAACATTTATCATTCGCATTGATGATGATGATTCTGATGAAGTAGCATCCAGTAACACCAACACACCATCGACATCCGGCTTCCATGTTCCATGTTCTAACGGTATAATGGACGGCGTGTCACCCTTAGCTTAAGTTTTCTTGTTACAAACTACTTTATTTTACGATTGAAATAAAAAATAATGCTCAAGCATACATTATCCATTTTTAATTTCAACCTCTTCCAAAGTTCTAAGAAGCTAGTAAAGTAACTATTATGATTCTACAATAAAACCATTAATTACTATTATAATATTATAAAACAACAGCCTAGTACCATGTAGATGGAAAAATACTCATAAGAAAAAGTGATGAACAGAAAAAATTATGTCAATAAGGGTGGACGAGATATTGAAAATATATGAAAGCAATGTAAATACGGCGACTGGCTAGATGTTGTTGGTACCTGTATGCTAACGCACATAGTGCAAAGTAAACACTGCGAGCTAAACTAACATCAATAAAAGATTGATCGTTTCGATGCAATTATCACATTAGAATGTCAATTTACTAGATTTAAAACAGCGAACTCCTGGGTGCAAGTACATCTAGCAACAACAAATATTTACACATATTACACTTAAATATTCGGTCATTAAGAAAAACTTTAATGGATTGCAATTTTGTAAAAAAAATGCTCTGAAAGATTAGGAATACTAGTGTTGACAGAGGTTAACATTAAGGAGAAGGAGCTATCACTATACCACATAAAAGGGTACAATCTATTTGCAAACACGAGGGAGACTATAAGGAGGGTGTGCTTATTTATGCTAAGGAATGTCTTATTTTTAATGCGCGAAAAACCTGACGAGTTCACTGGAAGGACTTCATGGTAAAACTCACTGTTAACTCAACTCTAAATATAATTGCAGTCTACAGACCACCAAAACGAATAGGTTTTATTCGTTGATGAAATCGAGCAGATAATTAAGAAGATCAGCAGTGAAATTATCATGTTAGTGACGTCAACATTAACTTGTTAGGTGTGAGTGAAAATCAACTGGTGTCAAAATATAAGGACTGCCTGTGTGGACTAGGCCTACAGTGCGTAATACCGATTACGGAGGTGACGCGAGAGGTTATCGTCGCGGGTGTAAGAGAAATGTCGTGTATCGATCATGTTTGGGTGCGAACAAGACAGTTGCGAGACTGCCATTCGTTTGTTATTGAGTGCTTCATGTCGGATCATCACGTGGTTGGAGTCGGTACCGTTACATGTGACGCAACACTACACTGACAAAGTGTGGACCCGGACACTCGGTATGTGATTAATAATAAGCTAGTAGCTAAGCAGATCACTGATTACGATTGGTCTCAACTGTTGCTTATTGATTGTCCGTTAAAATTGTATTATGAAGTTAGAAAATGTTTTCAATGACATTTATAAAAATAGTAAGACTGTAATGCCAAAGATTAAAAACAGGATACACAACCGTGGATAGACAGAATTTGAATAAAATGTTAATGCGTAGGGATAGGTTATTTAGGGATTGGAAAGAAACCCCAAACAATAATACGAAAAGACTAGAATACACGATTTAGAAATAAAGGTAAACAAATTAATATTTAAAGCAAAAATAGGTATCGGCAGGAAGAAATCAAGAACTGTAATGGAGACCCAAAAAAATCTGGGACAAAATTAATAGCTGGACAGGTAGGAAAAAGCAAATGTAACGGGTCAGTTGCAGATACATTTACTAACGAAATTATTGCTATTAAACATAATTGTAGTATTAAGCTATTAGACAGAAGTAAATATGTTAGAAAAGTGATGTCACATTTCCTTTAAGCCAGCTACCAGTGACGCAGTGTGCAAAGTCATCGATCAGCTGAGCTGTGATGAACGCCAGGCACTGACTGCATTCGAGTCATAGACTTAAAATAATCAAGAATGATATCTCACCGATCTTATCGCACTTTGTCAACCTGTGTTTGTTGAAGGGAATATCCTAGCCTACTCAAAAGCTTTAATTGGCCCATCTACAAGCAGGAAGGCACTCAGTGTATGCTAACTATAGACCGATTGCTATCTTATCGGTCATTAATAAAATAGTTGAGAAGATGGTAGTCAGCCAGGTTAGCGAATTTTAGAGCAAAATGGTATATTAGCGGATGCACAGCACGGTTTAGGCATGGTGTAGCACCGTAACAGCACTATCACAGTTTTCCGAAGATATGAACAGTAGTCTTGATCAGGGACATCAGTCCTGGCGCTGTTCATAGACTATAAAAACCTTCAATACCTTGGATCATGAGGTGCTATTGCAGGCCATGGATGAGTGTGGAATCAGGGGCCCCACAAACATGGTGGTTCAGGTTATCTGGTGGCAGAACCTTACAGACCTACATCTCTGGTGTTGCTGGTAAAAGTGGCGGTACAGCTTGGTGTACCGACTGGTTCAGTCTATGGTCCGTTAGGCTGCTTATACAGCATGTCAATAGCGTCAGTAATGTGGTGAAGAAATGTCGGGTGTATATGTACGTGGACGACATGTGTGTCTATGTACTCCTCTAAGAATATACAAGAGATCAGGGCTGTGCTACAGGCAGACTTCGATAATATTATCCGGTGGGCTCACGATAATGGTATCATACTTAACCTTGATAAGACGAAAGTGATGCATCTGTATTCACCGCACAACTTAGTGGCATGTCAAGAGCGTGGATATAGGTATATGGGTCACACGTATGAGTGTATGCACATCAAAAAGTAAATTGTGTTTGTCAAAAGCTAGAATATGTCAGTAAATTTAAGTATCTAGGTCTGTGGGTGGACCGCAATATGAATTGGAAAGCACAGGTTGACACAGTGTGTACATAGCTTAGGCAGTGTTGAGTAAGTTTTATATATCCTGAAGGCGCCATTGGTAGAAAAACGCTGCGTGTCCTTTATTTTGCTCTCGCTGAGTCATTGCTAACCTATGGATTAAATACGTATGGCCGTACATTTAAAACCTATCTTAACAGTATAAAATCGCTGCAAATTCGTTTTATGAAATACCTTGTTAACCCACAAACAAAAGTTGCCTGTAAAGAAAATTATGAAAAACTTTTGTGTCTGTAAGGTGCTTCCTGTACATGAAAAAGTCAGAAGTACCTGTTGGTTCTAGAACAGTTCTATAACGACCAGTTTAAAGTACAAGTGCAAAATAGGTACAATACCAGAAGCGTTAGAGAGCGTAAACTCAGCGCGACCAATAGTAAAAATTACTATGGCAAAAGAACCAATAAGTATTTGATCCCTATACTTTTCAATAATATCGATTGGCTGAGAGAAAATAATACTAGAATAAGTAAACGAACACTAAAAAATAAATTAAAAACTGTTTTCCTTAATGAAGTTGTCGCAAGATGTAGAAATACTAATTTGTTGTTGTTTTAATATAACTATTGACAATTACATATATTAGACCTTATTTTAACGATTTAAACATTATTGTGATGTACCCATAATCACTTAACTAGTGCCTATAAGTCAGAAAGAGTGAGCACCTGAGGTGCGACGGCTAAATGTTAGTATTAAATAATTTTGTCAGCGCGGTCCGCTGACCGGGGTGTGGCGGTGGCTCGCGTTGCCACAATACGCTATTATTTACACTGTTTATATTCATTAAATTATACTTACGTATTTGAACCAAATGTATTAAGACAAGCGCTAATCCGCCGACAAACTGTTACGCAGTTTGGTGGGGTGTAAAAATGTACTAAAGGTTTGGTACAGAATAAATGATTTATTATTATTATTATTATTAATAGTACTTTAGAACGCGACTGTACCATGCGCAAACACACCCCTCCACATCGCTCAGCGTCGTGGCGGGACCTGCAGGCCTAGATAAAAGAGTTTGGCTTCGACGCGGATATTGACCCTAGTCAGCTGATTTTATGATTTATTTATTTTAAATTCCACTGCTGGTTTAATATTTAAGTATTTTCATGATTCTTTTTAATGAAATTAATGTTTTATTTAACTATATCAACACGATGGAGCGTGAATGAAGCTAATAAAACGTTGTGAAAAGATGATTTTTTTTTCATCAGGATCGATTTTATATTTCACCCATCATCTAAGATATAGTTAGTACTGTCGTCTGTCTTCGTTTTCGGGAGCGTTTCAAAATACCCTGTATACGTTCCACTGCTGGGTACAAGTCTCCTCTCATTTTCGATAAAGTTTTGGAGCGATTAGTGATCCACAATGCTCCAGTGCGTGTTGGTGGAGTAAATAACCTTAAATACATAGGAAATGTTTTGCCTCTTAATTTTTTAAATTATACGTGTTATTTTGACTTAGTAAAGCTATATTACAACGGAGTTATTTAAAACACGTAGATAAAAGTATTTTCCGTGAGTTAAATAGCTTGTACTATTGTGTGATTAGTTATGGGTATAAGGAGTACGATTAGAGAATTTCATCGCGAAAGCCAGGGGTTCTTTTGTTGAATAACGTGATCTATTGAACTCAAACAAATTCTTTCTTTTTAATTTCTTGTACTGGAAATGTTTATATTTGAACGTTATCTTTAAATACAGCTAATATTATTTAACTTTAATTTAGTACTAAAACATTTAAGACATAGCCAAATATTTTAGTGTAAGCACAATTTTTTACCTATCTGTTATATTCTTATTTAATTCGATACTAATGTATTGTATATTCCTAAGGACCCTCTAGTACCTAAAAATATAACCAATCTAGACGTCTTTATTGAGAGCACACGTACATTTTTAGAACTTCTAAATTACCTTTAAACGTTGGATTAAAAAATACAGGAAGATGATTAATCGTTGTGTCTTCTTCTTCAGTATCAGCTTTTCTTATTGAAGAGGACTCAAACGAGCATATGGCTTTCGTAATGGTAAATGATCACTTTCTCCATGAATATCTTCTATCTTTTTCATCTAGTAAGGATCAACCTTTACTGCACTTAGTGGTACGAGGCTGACACTTGAGATTTTCTTGAAGTGGCAATAGGCCTGGCCAGGCCTATTATATTGTTTGTAAAGCCATCAACCAGTTAAATTTTTCGTGAGCTTACTGGTAAAACATGACATCAAAAATTGATATTTTATGATACAAAACATGTTTAGTTTTACTTCAACATATTCTTTGACAATGCAAACGCGTACCAAATGCGATACCACACATTGGCAAAAAAAAAACAGAAAGTTACGTATGTAATTTTATGGAACTGAGGAGGAACAAACTATTAGTAGCCAGGGATTGACCTGATGGTAAGTGGTCATGCAGTCAAAGAGATAGAAGCGCACTGACTTAGCTTCATAGCAGTCCATTCATTCTTGCCAAGACACCTACATTGTAATTGAATGGAAAGACAGATGCTGGCAAATTATTCAACTATTTTGCTGTACGCAATTGAACGACGCAGTATTTTTAATGATATTTATATTTTCCATTTTGTTATAAAGAAAAACTTTCATACTGTATATACATTACATTCTTGCTGCAATTAAATTATAGATTATCTGCGAAAGTTTCAGCTGTTACGACGACAATTTTTGAATATTGTTTTTTTTATATATATATACATATAAGTAAGCTTCCAGCGTACGGCTTATCCACTGGTCTGATTGAATGGGTAAAGGACTTTCTGAGTAAACGGTCTCTCCGGGTCGTCGCCGATGGCTGTTCATCCGATCCTGTGGCGACTAACACCGGTGTTTCTCAGGGGTCCGTTCTCTTCGCAACTCTCTTCCTGCTGCATATTAATGATCTGCTTATGCCCGGTATCTATGGGTATGCAGACGATAGCACCGTTATGGAGAGATACCATCCAAGTGCCCGGGCCAGTCATGATCAAATCCAGTCCGAAAGAGAAGCTATGGTTGAGCGTGTGAATCTCACACTACAGGCAGTCTCCGAATGGTGCAATGCCAATCTCATGAGATTCAACCCCCAAAAACACAAGCGTGTCTTTTCACCGCTAAAAGGAGCCCGCTCACACTGGCTCCTACTTTCCGGAATGTATCCTTGGAGTACACTGACCGCCTTCAGTTGTTAGGGGTTGAATTTTATCCGAGCCTCAACTATGGGCAGTTCATTGAGTCCAGAGCAAAGCAGCCGCAAGGAAACTCGGTTTCCTTGCAAGGGTCAACGGTACTTCACGCCGGGGCAGCTTCTTACCTTATATAATGCGCAAGTCCGGTCGTGCATAGGTACTGCTGTCACATATGGGCTGGTGCTGCAAAATGCCATCTGACAGCGTTGGACTTAGTGGAGAGACGTGCTAAGAGGCTTATTAGTGACCTTCATTTGGTTGAAACCAACCTTGTCAGCCTCGAGCACAGGCGCAGAGTAGCCTGCCTCTCGGTATTCTATAGGATGTATTTCAGTGAGTGTGCGCAGGAATTGTACGCTTTAATTCCTCTCTCTTTTCCATCATCGAACGAGCAGGCGGTCAGCGGATCTTCACCCCTTTATTGTCGATATTCCGCATTAGAACCAAACGGTTTGCTTCGAATTTTGTAATGCATACAGCAAAGGTGGAATAATTTTCCGCGTCTATCTTTCCGTCCGAATACAATCTGGGCGTCTTCAAGGCAAGAGTGAAAAGGCTTTTGTTACGCTAAGACATTGCGATTTACCATCTAAGGCTGCATTACCACTTAGAACCTGGTGGGATTGTGATTGAGCACTAGCTTATAATAATTTAAAAATCTATATATGTCAACTACAACTTCTGTCTGTCTGTCTGTTTTGTAGTCACTTATAACTTGAGATCTACTAGATTGATTTTGATGCGATTTTACTGTATGATATAGGGTTTTTATAAGGTTTTATGGTAGATAGAGGAACACAATTATTTTTAATATATCTTATGTACACTAAAAACCTATGTGTAATAACAAAGTTGCATAAAATATTACTATATTTACTATAAGGCTGTTAAAATAACAAAAATATATAAAAGTGCGGTAGGAGCCCAAACAAAAGGCTATCAATGTACAATTTAATTCATAGTAAACCAATATGCAATATATTGTATTTTCATATTATGTAATACACGATCCGGTATGTTCAGGTAACCAGCGATATTCAGATTTTCGTCGATGGCCGCCAAATTCTACACAATCCACCACTGTACGATTTGAGTTGATATCAGTTTCTTACCAGCACTACTTCTTTAAGAAATGGGCAACCACCAGGGCTTATTCCGGACCGATTCAAACTAAAAAAGGTTACTCTTTTTAATAAGCTGGCAATGGATCTGCAATTTCCTGGTGTTGCAGTTGTTCCTGGGCAGAGTAATGACGTATCATCGGGTTTCTCCTCGACCACTCTTCTATAAAAAATATCGTCCTACCTTTAAGCAAAGGATGATACACCAGGCGCTATGTTTACTACGAAAACCAATACCGTTGCACCGCCGCTGCAAATTATGATGTGGGTTCACACTAGCAACTCGGTGTCGTTTTACATGATTTTCTTTTGACTTAGTAACTAGAATAGAATACATAATACTTATTGAAAGTCATTTTTAACTTTACCACTGGTTCGTAAAAATACCTCTGTCCTGGGAAGAACCAGCAAGAATCAGCAGGACTTTTTAAAAAAAACAAATTTAGAAATTATATTATATACAATTGTTGTGAAAACATTTTGAAACAGTCATGTATTTTTAGTAGTATAATAACCTTACTAGACAATTTTGCTTAATAAATAATTTAAACCTTTTGATAGAAATGTTCTGCATATTTTCTGGGACTTTGTTATAAAAGCGTATACATTGACCCATGAAGGAATTACACTCTTTGGAGTCGAGTAACTGGTATAACTAACTTGTGCTTGTTCCTAGTGTTTACAGAATGTACATCACTATTTTTAATTAAATAATTTTGTTTTTGTGTACATACATTAAATATACCCGTGTAGTGGCGGGTAAGAATACCCACTACCCCATATCTTCCCGTGGGTGTCGTAAGAGGTGACAAGGGAAACTGATACAAAAGATGGGAAGTAGCATCTTTCTGATAAAAGCAAAAACAATAAAAACTGCGGTTGCCAACCTGCTTGCCAAGCGTGGCAACTATGGCAATATACCCTCCGTGAGCAACGACACAAATAAACGGCCCCAGGTCTGGCGGCCCCGCTAATCCTGGCTACGGTGGCGACCATGGTAACGGCAGAGCAGGGGTGCTAAGAATCTCCGGTGGAGTTCGGTTGCCACCGACGACTTTCGACCTGGCAACATATAACGCGTACCCTGATGACTGACAGAAGATCCTGGAGCTGGAAGAAGAGATAGATAAGTTACGCTGGAATATAATGGGACTATAATAGGACTAGGGCCATGCATTCTTCCAAAACCCACTATACGGTATTAATGGGAGACTTCAACGCAAAACTAAGCACAAGAGAGGCGGTGAGCTGAAAGTAGGTAAATTCGGAATAGGGCAACGGAACCTAAGAGGCAAGCAGCTGGCCGACTTTATGGAGAAAGAGGGACTCTTTATGATGAACTTTTCTTCCAAAAGCAATAAAAGTGGACCTGGTCGAGCCCCGACGGTTCGACACAAAATAGATTGACTTCATTATGACGACCAGACGACAACTGTTCAGTGATGTCTCAGTGATCGCGAGGATGAAAACTGGCAGCGGTCACCGAATGATGAGTCACACTGAACCTAAACGTTAAGTTGGAGAGGTCACGTCTAATGAAGTCAACGCTCCGTCCCCTCGTGCTCTAATCCAAAGTCCGAAAACTTTCAGCTCGAGTTACAAAATCGTTTTCAGTGCTTAGAAGATTGCAATGAAGTGGACGATATGAATGACAAGCTTGTGAAAACTTTCCATGCGGTCGGAGCTAAGTTCTGTAAGACCCGTCTGAAACTCTCCGAAACACAAAACAAAACTCTCGATCACACTCTTAATCTCATGGTTGTTAGACGGGAGATGAAGCTGCAGTCTTCAGCAGATTTGACAGTATACAGGCAACTGAACAGACAGATCTCCAAATGCATGCGGCGGGACTTGCGCCTTCAATACAGCTCGTATTGAAGAAGCGATCGAGCGGAACCAGGGCTCCAAAGTCTTTGCCAGAGATCTGTCTGCCAGAAAGAGCCAACTGTCGAAGCTGAAGACCGAATGTGGCTGCATCGTTTCCGGGACACCTGAGATTTTGAGTGAGATTGAGAGGTTCTATGGGCAGCTGTGCAAGTCATCGTTAGAGCCACACGCAAGTGTGAGTAACGATTCAAGAGCAAGTCTTATCCGACACTATTCCGATGATATCCCGGACGTCAGTCTGAGCGAGATTAGAATGGCTCTATAGCACCTTAAAACGGCAAGGCCCCAGGCGAGGATGGAATTACAGCGGATCTTCGAAAGCGGGTGGAAAACCGCTACTTGAAGTCCTTCAGAAGCTCTTTAATTCTGTCCTCCATGGTGGCGAAAAGAAGTGCAGTGGTCTTGTTCTTCAAGAAAGGCGACAACGCTCTCTTGAAGAACTACAGACCGATTTCTCTTCTGATCCGCGTCTACGTGCTGTTTTTGAGAGCCATTACGAATCGTCTCGCATGCAGACTCGACGATTTCCAGCCTCCTGAACAAGCCGGTTCCGAAAGGCTTTAGCAGCCATAGACCACATACATACCCTTCGGCAAATTGTACAAAAGACCGAAGAGTACAATCTGCCACTTTGCCTTGCGTATGTGGACTATGAGAAAGCCTTGATTCCGTCGAAATTTGGGCGGTGCTGCAGTCCCTTCAGCGGTGCCAAGTGGACTTTCGGAATATCGAGGTACTGAAGTGTTTGTACAGTAGGGCTACGATGGCTATCCGAGTACAGAACCAGAGTACGAAACTTATCCAACTGCAGAGAGGTGTAAGACAGGGTGACGTAATATCCCCGACTCTTCACCGCTGCATTGGAGACGTTTTCAAGCTACTGGACTGGAAAGGATACGGTATTAACATCAATGGAAGTACATCACTCACCTTCGATTGGCCGACGATATAGTCCTTATGGCAGAATCGCTGGAGGACCTAAGCACTATGCTCAATGACCTCAATAGTGTCTCTCTACGGATAGGTCTGAAGATGAACATAGACAAAACAAAATCATGTTTAATATCCATGTCACACCTATGCCGGTAGTTGTTGGGAGCACTAAGCTCAAGTTGTTAATGAATATGTTTACTTGGGACAATTAGTCCGACTAGGTAAGTCAACTTCGACCGAGAGGTCAATCGACGGATTCAACTCGGCTGGGCAGCGTTCGGGAGATAACGACCCATCTTCTCGTCAGGCATACCTCAAAACCTCAAAACTATTGTACAACCAGTGCGTGTTGCCAGTGATGCCATATGGAACTTACTGCTGGCTGTATAAGAAACTCAAGGTCGCTCAGCGAGCTATGGAAGACTCGGGGTTCCTCTGCGTGATAAACTTAGAAATAAGGATATCCGCAGTAGAACCAGAGTAACCGACATAGCCCAAAGGATTAGTGCTGAGTGCAATGGGCCGGCCATATAGCTCGAAGAACCGACAACCAATGGGGAAGGGTTCTCGAGTGGCAGCCTCATACCGGCAGGCGAAGTGTGGGCGTCCCCACTAGATGGGTGATGACGACCTGGTAAGACATGAAGTCAATGGATGCAGGTGGCTGGGACCGTGCTTTGTGGCATTCCGTGGGGAGGCCTATGTTCAGCAGTGGACTTGTGAAAGGGCTGTAATGATGAAATACATTGAGGCCAAAGTTTTTATAGGAGAGGGGCAAACGAGCATACATGGCTCACCTGATGGTAAGTTACTACCGCCGCCCATGAACAACTACAACACCAGAGGAATTGCGGGTGTATTGCCGGCCTTTTTAAAAGGAGCTCTTTTCTTGAAGGTCCCTAAGTCATATCGGTCTCTAAGGGATTATCGGACCTAGGTTATAAATTGCTCTTATCTCTTTTTGCAAAACAAAGATAGTTACTTTGCAGTCGCATAGTTCATAGTCGCAGAGTCCATAGCAAGATTCCATATGACATTATGCTATGGAAATAACTTTAAAATAAACTAATCTAGCTGTTTCAACACATGTAAGGCATTTAACTTTTTACAGCATATGCTGCAGAACTAAGTTTGCCAGCTAGTTTAGATATATGATGGCCCATTGAGCTTGCGTCAACAACAATACCGATAAAAACAGTGGATTCAACAAAATGGCGTCTCCCTATTTAAAAGTACACAGGTGTTCACCTTTTTAACATTAGGTGTAGTGAATTTAATACATTTCGTTTTATTTACCATTCAAAAGCATATTATTGACGCAAACCAGTGTACTACTTTTGATATAGCATTATTCACTTCGTCATACTTCAATAATTGCCTGGTTTAACTTTCCCCTCTTCTATAAAAACATAAATTCCAAGTGTTCTTACTTTTCAACTACCGCCTAACGCTTGTGATATTTTATTAATATTATCAACAAGAGTACTGCAAGCCCATTTCCGGGTTTCCTATCTACCGCCTTTTATGCCTAGCATGTGCACTCTGGTGTTAGGGTTGACGCAAGCTCTCAAGACGCACAAACAACCGCACCGCCTATATCTCGCATAATCGCTCTCGCCTTGTGATTTAGATATTGAACTATACCAGAATACAGCAAAGTGTATAGATGTGTATCGTACATTTTACAATAACGCTATATTTGCGATAATCTGTAGAAATTTATATGTGTAGAAGACAGCCGGCATTCAACTGTCATGGCCGCAGCCTTCGAGACACGAGGCAGATCAGCGAAAGTCTAGATGAGTGAACATGCATTACTTTACGTCCTTCCTGTAGCGTTTAGGGACATTTGCAGTATCGCGAAATAGTATATTCTCACCGCCTCATACAGTCCGTTATATACGCAAAATCATCCTTTTAATAACTCTGTACCAGCAATTGGTCATTTAAACCAACAGACCATTTTCACCATCATTATAGTAAATTCGCACTGCACTGCACTAGAAATTGAATCTCTCGCCGGATAAATTATTAATTTTATCCACCACACCAAGTTTTAAGTAAAAGGAAGATACTCCAGGAGCTACGTTCACTACGAAAACCAATACCTATTAGTTATCTATACGAATAAATAAAATTAAGGTGTCTGTTTGTTATGTCAAAATAACGGCGTTTTACTAAATGCATATGAAAATATATACTGTACTTATAACAAAAAAAAAACATTTTAAAATTTTTGTGTCTGCCAGTTTGTTCCGGCTAATATCCGAAATGGCTGTATCGATTTTGACGGGACTTTTACTAACAGATAGTTGATGTTATAAAGTAAATTACCTTTATTTCGTAAAAAAAATTGGGGTTCGGAGAACAACTAGTTTAAAATATGTTTTCAACTGTGCCGTCGCCGCAACGTAATGTGACTCAGTCTAACTGCACTCAAGCGGTTTCATGTTTTCAACAATAACTAGTTTTACTTTAATTATAAATATATCTAATAATAGATATGTGGCCGGTGGAAGGAAAGGGAGATCTCCCGCCGGGCA
Source organism: Parnassius orleans (assembly GCA_029286625.1). Lineage (NCBI taxonomy): Eukaryota > Metazoa > Arthropoda > Insecta > Lepidoptera > Papilionidae > Parnassius > Parnassius orleans. The sequence continues at coordinate 91,736 of JAGSMP010001104.1, read as the reverse complement.
AGATGTTCTGCCAGGAGCGGCAACGCTCAGTGGTAGTTCGGAGCTATTCTATATTTTAATTCGGAACTTTGATAGCGCGACTTAGGCTTTGATGTATTTCGCTTGTGGCGCAACGACAGCGCCGCCACATCACCCTGCAGACCGGAGGTCGATAGTGCAGTCTAGATGTCGACGATGTGCAGGTGCCAAATAATTGCCTTGTGTAGTCTGCGGTGAGTCGAGAAGAAGGCAAGTAATCTGCGAGAGTGCCGTGAAGCAGAGGCGAGCAGTAAGGCTCAGAGCCGTGCCGAACACTGTAGCGCAGAGTAGCTTGAAGTAACAAGAATCATTATTATAGTGCTGCGATGAACCTTTGTAAAGCTAGATGGCTTGCAGGATGTGAAGACTGAATATTTGCTCGGGAGCGAAATGAATGGGGTACTTGAGGACGATGACGAAGGTTTGAAGTTGGTTTCCGAAGGTTGTTGGTTGCGTGTTCATATCACGTCAGGGTCACCACTGTGGCCATTGGAAGAAAGGGAGATCTCCCGCCGGGCAAGGTGTTCTGCCAGGTAGCGGCCAACGCCCAAGTGGTAGTTCGGAGCTATTCTATATATATTGTTTTTAATTCGGAACTTTGATTGCGCGATTTGATGTATTCGCTTGCGGCGCAACGACAGCGCCGCCACAGATACATCTATACGAACTTCACAATTTAGAGTGTTTATTTAATTTAGCACTAGGAAAGTGTAATAGATTTTTATACGTGGTGAGCCATGCTGCAGCTATATTTATAATATAGTTGTAGCACGAATGGATCAGCTCGATGAGGAAGGACTACGCTCTCACAGAATACCAGCGTAAAATAGCAGCAATGCTGCTGTTTCGTATGGTGAGTGTAGAGAACCGGAGACCTTTTTTACTGGAAAAGAGGCATTCCATCTTAGTCCTCAAGGCTGACAACGCATCTGCATTTTGATTCACAAACGAGGATAGATGTAGATGTCTATGGGCCACAGCAACCACTTACCATCAGGTGAACTGTATGCTCGTTTGTCACCCTATTTCCCTAAAAAAAAAAAAAAAAAAAAACTAACGTCTAACAAAGCACAGTATTCAATATTTTAATATACGAAGCCCATTTTGAATTGTTCATAAACAAAATGAAATAATTATGTCAAATTTATTGAAATCTTGAACAGAATATAAGTGACCTGATATTTTACGACCCTTTAGTTTCCTTATTCGATCTTTAACCCCAAGTTTTCCTAGTGTTGTACATATTGCAAAGAGTTTATTTACTCAAAGTAGAGTGAAGCGGTAATTGACGCAAGTTGTATTTTGGGGTAAAACTTCATTCAAAGTTAAAGTTACAGCCTATATACGTCCCACTGCTGGGCACAGGTCTGCTCTCATTTCTGAGATGACTTTAGGGCAAGTCAATACCACCACTTTGACCTAATGCGTGTTGGCGAACTTCACATGTCTTCGAATATTTTTTTTCTTATATCTCAGAAATGCAGGTTTCGTCACGATGTTTTCCTTCACCGCAGAGCACATGGTATATCATCACTTAAAATTGTTATTAAGTTTCATTGGTGCTGGCGGGGATCGAAATCGGCTTGTACGCATAAGTATTGGTACTGTGAAATTCACAGCGAACACTTAGCCCGAGCTATGGCGGCTTCATGCTTTCATTTACCTGTTACTTTTTAATTGATAACTTTTGATTTTAACAGGTTTGTGTAAAAGTTCTACTCGATTTCTTCGTGACTTCGTGAATTACGAATTCGATACAATAATAAACTGTGCATTTTTACGTAATTTTAGATTACGCAAATTCTAGATGACGCAAGCTAGCTCCTGAGTACGTAATTCTAGCTTATTATTTATCAAATCTTCGTGCAACCAACTCGTCGTATAGCAAGGACTGTTTGATAATTGTGATAAAGTTCAAATTGCACTAAAGACACATAGAAACAAGGAGTTAATGTGGTTTCAAAATTCATTTACCACGTTGTATCAAATTATTTTATAGGAGGGTTTTAAAAAATACTAAATATGGTCGGATTACGAAGTAAGAATCTATTATTTTCCCCTCACCAAATGCTAATTCATATACATATCTCACAGTCATTAAGAAAAATGAAAAGTTAAAAAATTAAGCTGTAAAAACTAAGCAATCGAAAAGTTGTTATTTAAATTCCCTTATACTAGGTCCAATAAATCTTTATTTTAAATGAAATATATCGACTCCGCTGGGCTTATCACATCTTTATGCATTTTTAAACAATTTTAAACGGCATGTAATGACGCTAATAGTAATTTCCGCGACTTGTAATTGATTTAATAAAACCTACTCTTTATCAAGACTGGTACTAAATTGAAAATACATTTAAATTTAAGAAAATTCTTACTTTAATTTCCTTAATTTGAAACAAATTAGCGTATGCTTTTCTATTTTTATAAATAAATCTCCAGGAAAAGTTCATGCTCTACTGCGACAAACAAAAACTTTTTAAATATACCGCATGTAATTCTTAAACATTCAAAGAAGGAAAAAAGCTTTTGATTAGTTTTGTTCTTTGGAAATTTCATTTAATTTGTAAAATTAAATACTTAATACACAGTTTGATTATAGTATAAATAAGTTATTTTTGTTTCATTAGGAACTTTTAATTCGATTTTACATAAACTTTAAAGCTATAAAATGTTATAAATAATTATTAATAGTATTAATAGTGTGTTTTCTATTTTATCTATTTATTTTATTTGAATTTCAAAGAATTTATACTGAATGCGAAATAAAAAGCTAGAGTATGTACATAATTTGTCTAAATGCAGAAAATGTAATGAAAGTTGATATTATACCTTCAACGTTGCAACTTTCGCTCACAGAAAATATTTTTGCTGTTGAATTATTTAGAAAGATAAAATGTAAATGAAATATACTTGGTCATAAAACTGACACACAAGGTCGCAATCAAAACTCAATAATATGATCGTTCCAGGAAAACCATATAATAAAGGTGTGTACATTATATGCTTTTCCTGGTTTATCCTATTTACAAAAGTAATTTCAGCCGTGCAAATGAACTTTTCCATCGCTCACCGGTTAGAAAAACTCAAACTCGCGAATTATAGAGATGAAATAATACTTAAATTATTAAATAATAATTCATGAAATATCAAATAAGTAAAAGTAAAGTAAAGTTACAGCCTTTATACGTCGGACTACTGGGCACTGGCCTCTCATTTCTGAGAGGTTTTAGGGCAAGGAAATGTCCGCCACGCTGCTATGCGTGTTGGCGAACTTCATGTCTTCGAAATATTTTTTTTCTTATTTCTCAGACATGGAAACCTGCCTCACGATGTTTTCCTTCAGCGCCGAGCACGTGATAAATCAGCACCTAAAATTGCAATTAACAATTTCATTGGTGCCGGCGGGATCGAACCCGGTTGCTCACGTATCGTGAACTTTACAGCGAGCATAGCCCCTGAGCTACCACGGCTCGACAAATAAGTACATGGTAATGACTTTAGGCCTCTTATAAATAAATAAAAAAACTTATGTTTCTGTATTAGTACGGATTTGGCGGATGGGGGCTAGGCGACAAAAAGTGTAAGATTTTTCCGTCACGACCCCTTCTGACGTAGTGTTGACGACCTTGGCGGCTATAAGGAAGCGAGATGGAATAGTATCCATCTCCCTCGCACTTTTTCTTATCTTGCCATGAAAGAAATATTATTTTATTTTAAATGACGCTTCATTTTAATAAACGCTAGTAATTCATTTATTTGTATTTGTTAATCAATAATATAATACGTTTATCAATAATAATATACTACGAAAGAAACTTCGTTCCAACCGAGTATTCCACGACACTCACGCATGGTTTTTTTTTTTATAAATATAATTGTTATATATATATATATACAGCGTGGTTGAAAAGAAACTCCCTATCTTTTTTTGGTTGCAGACTACCAGCTTCAGCCAAATTCATGTAATCTTATGTAATTTTTTTCTTTACAGGTTGAAAATTAGATAAAACATCATAAAATGGCTCAAGGAAGATTGTCAATGCAAGAGCAAGCGCAAATTGTCTCACGCTACGAAGTGTGGCAATCATTAGTGGAAGTGCAAAGGTGGTGGCGGAATATCAACGGACCTCATGCTGTTTTGGATCCAAAAACCATTAAAATCTGTCATTCAAAGTTGATGACAACTGGATCAGTGGCAGATAGTAAAACAACCGGCCTTCATTCAACATCGAGATCGGAAGAAAATATTCAAATTCTTCGAGAGATGTTCACAAGAAGCCCCGACAAGTCGACTGGATAATCAGCTCGTGAGAGCGGACTTACATGGCACACTGTAATGACAGCCCTTAAGTTTCTCAGCTCTCGTCTTTGGAAGCCACATTACTGCCAAGAAATAACTCCAGAGGACTGTGATCGGCGGATGGAATATGGAGACACTATGCTTGGATGGCATGGAGATTGGTCAGAACTGTTTGATAACATTGTCTGGACTGACGAAGCGATTTTTCATGTTGGGGGCTTTGGTAACCGTCATAACTGTCGTTATTGGGCAGAGTTTGACCCTTAAAGTAACTGCTGAGAAAATGCAAAACTCTCCGGAAGTAAGAATTCAGCAAATAACAAATGTACCTCAATATTTTCTACAAAAGTCCACAGCAGATATTCCAAGACGTTTGCAAAAACTGGTAGAAAATGCAGGCGCTTATATTGAATTCTGACTTTGTATTCTTAAACTACGGTGATCGAGTAATTTTTACTTAAGTCAAGCTTTTAGTCATATATGTATAATTTTGTAAATTACATGTTTCTTTTATTTTATATAATAATGTTATAATTAGAAGATTATTACAAAGTATATTTAAAGCTTTGTAATCCACACATTCTATCACTTCTACCCTTTTTCTTACTTAAATCATTCAGCTAGCAAAAGGGTGAATTATTTTCTTTAATATATAATTTGTTTCTCTAAATAATCCAGTATTATTTTTAAAAAAAAGTGTATTTTCTGTCTATGAAAACACCCGTTAATATCAAGAAGCGAGTTACGGTCGTCTGAAACATTTGATACTCGAGTACGTCATGTGTCATCCATTTACCGACAGAAGCACTTCTAGTAATGGAAACTAGCAATATAAATTTCAACCACTAAAAGCTTGTCAGATGAGGAACTTTGATATGCGTTCGTGTTGAACTGAAGTACGAAGTGGTTTTATATTATTAGCAGTGGGTCTGAGAATTTTCAAAGAGCTTTTATAAATGTATTCATTCATTAATTCATTACAACCTATCAAAAAACCACTGTTAAACATAAGCCTCCCCCTTAGATTACCTCATAGGAAGGAATTTTCCATAGTTGCGCCTTGTAGTGGCGACGTTAAAGAATTTACTACCCTAAATTGTATGTGTCGTTAGTAGTGGTGGAGAGAAAAAAGTAGGAGATGGGCAGGCAGTATCTTCCTGGTTACTCAAAACAAGTAGTAGAATTAAAATTTTTGTATAACCGACTTCAATATAAATAATGTATAATATTGTTGATTTTTTCAAAACCGCTCGATCGATTTCGACAAAATTTAAATGGGACCACCTGAAAAATATACCCTTTGAAACAAAAAATATTTTTTTCAGTTCAGGTATCTTCGAGTAATCGGTGAACATACATAAAAAAAGATTCCGACGAATTGAGAACCTCCTCCTTTTTTGAAGTCGGTTGATAATGAATAAATTTCCTTCGCTTTAGGTCTGCATGTCAGCCAGTGTAGTGGCATATAAGAATACCCAATAACCAATATCATCCGAATGGTGTCAGAGGGAAACAAATCAGGAGATGGGCATCAACGTCTTCCTAACCTAAAATAAAAAATTGCCAACCGTGGCAACTATGAAAAATATGAGGCAATCTATGGGGTAGGCCTTTGTCCAGCAATGGACTTAAATAGGCAGTAACAGTAAATCTGCATGGGAGGAAACAAACCTAGATTAATTTCATTTATAGAATTATGCACTGCCTTATGTTACATACTTTGCAAACAAATTTATAAGCATCGTTAAATTAATCGTGACTAAATTTATACGAAGTAAGGCATGGTGTTGATGTACTATGACTGTGGCACTAATAAATACTAATCGACTCATCTTGAGAAGGATTACGTATTCAATGGCAGAGTAAAAAAGCAGTTGGGATAAAAAGGAGTTAAGACGACAAAAACTCAAGAGTAAAGATATTCGGTATAACTTATTTAATCAGTTTCAGTGCCATATCCTATTCAATAACTAATAGTAGTATTAAAATGGCCGTGTGGTGGTGGCGAAGGAGAATCTATCATTCCATTTCATGTCGTGGATATCGTAAAAGTCGATTTTGGGATATCCTACAAAGATGATATGGCTTCCGATAAATGGCGGTATAACCATTTCTTTACGCTAGGCGTAAAATACCCAGACCAGTGACAAAAACATCGACAACAAAGGGGTAAAGTGGTTCGAAAGGGGAGAGAGAAATTAAAGAATGTAACTCCTGCGCACACATATATATATACAGAAACAGAAACAGAAACACAAACAGAATTGGCTACTTTGAAATTATTATTAGAATTATTAATCTGAATATTTCTTTGTTGTTTGTTCGTCTTCTATTCGTCCCTTTACCACGTTCATCCAATTACGATAAACTTTGGTGAGTTGTTGTGCGTGCGCAATTCAATGTCATATGTCAAATAAAATAACAATGCTGTAATCTACTAAAATACAGGAAAAAGAGTGCTCAGATTTACATTTTATAATATTGGATATGGTGAATGTGATGAAATTTACTAAAAATATAAAGGAGGAGCGTGCAATTTTAAATTAGACGATCTCTACACGATTGTATGCTGCAAACAAAAATAAAAAATATCTACAGGCAACAAACATCACCTTTAATGCCTTTATTACAATAAACAACTACAAGTTTATGCGATTGGCAGAAGAATTTGGATACAGTGTATTCTTAAATAAATTTGCAACCCTAAAACGCAAATCCTGTGAGGTGTTTTGGAGGCGACAAGCGTGGTACAGGAAGGAAAAACAAGAATAGAGAGTAAAATTGATATTGTTCTTACAATGTTGATGGTAGGTTTACAAAATTTTGTTATTTAATTATACTGCTGTGTTTGTTGTATTTCGCTAGAATGACGAGAATCGGAAACAATTTAACCATATTTACTGTTACCGAGGCCATCCATAATAGTCCTCAGAAAATGTACGAGTAGATTTGGGTGTCTATGGGCTATAGCACCCCACTTATATTCAGAAGGACTGTGTGCTCGTTTGTCGCTATTGAATGTATTAATTTAAAGCACATGTAAAAAGCATTCTTATGAAGAAAGGATAATATTATACATTAGATGACTGTTTTAAAGGTAATAATGTATATATTATAAAAAATTATTAGTAATTTTGTTAACATTTAAATAATTTTTTCTTACAAAATTTTCGATTTCCTAATATTATCATTACTTTAAGAAATGTTGCTGTTAGTTAAAAGTTCTATTCCTTACCTATAATATTCACTTAGACTAGATGGTTTACGTGACGTAAATAAATCAGTATTAATCTAAAATCAATATCCTCAGCTTCCAATTCCACAGTTGTTTGTTTACGCATAATGAAAACTGGTCAAATTGTTTTGCTTCAACAGTAAACAAAAATTCAGCTTCAGCATCTTGTTTTTTTAAAGTGCCTCTTATATAATAATTATGTATAAATATCTATGCGACAGTAAACTATATTTATAATTATTCAATTAATTTCTAAATAATTGCGTACGCGTCTCTCGTGTACCTAAACCTTCTAGCTGATTTAAACTTAAGCCATAAAATTGAAAGTTAATGAGCATATTTAGCGTATCGTGTTTCATCTAACTGCGGTCTCTACATCGAAAGTGCTATTATAAATAGCTATTACGAATATAAACGCTCATGTTTCATCGATGTTAAACTCTTTTATATTAACATAATAGTTTGTTCAGAAATATAACAAAGAAACTAAATGTTAACTCGTGTGATCTTCTCCATCCTGCAGTGTATTAGATTTTAACAATCCTCTATAGGCCTTCGCCCCAAGGAATTTAATCATAGCGTCATTCAAATTCAAGTGTTTTTACTAAACATCCTAATAAATCCCAGTTCGATCATCAATCTCAAATTATTTATCAGTCAAAATCAATTTGTAAATAGTTATCGATAAAATGGTCTATACAGCCATGACTCTTGTGCATATATTTATTTTGAGATTATGTTTTCTGATTTATTTTCATATATATTGTGAGCTATGTTATAATATAGTTTAATAAAATTGCATCAAATTAAATATAAAGTACTTACAGTATTAATACATTATATTAAAATTACTAAGTGTGAACTTTGACCATATTGTTTTTGAATTATTTATTGCAGGTTTCCTAAGATCAGAGTTTAAAGGATATATGGAGGTTCTTTTTTTGTAATAACGGAAACACTAGCTTCCACAAGAAACAGTTTCACTTGCTCAGATCATTTTCAGACCTCTGACTTTCAAATATTGGCGAACAATAGAAGGCGATTGGTCGAGGGCACAAAGTCAACTTTAATACCACACTGTATTATTGTTCCGTAAGCTTTTTTTTACATCATGGAGAAGGAAAACTAGCGTACATTCAACCTGATGGTAAGGAAACTGTAGCCTATGGACATTTAAGATTACGATCTCAAGGCGAACAAACCGCTACAGATTGCAAATGCGTCGCCAACTCCGAGGACTAGTGTAATGCTCTACGACACCCGTAAAATTTTGAATATGTAGTATAGTGTAGTATGTGGTTAGTCATAGTTGTGAGATATTTATTCATATTTATTCATTTATTGATAAAATATAAGCTTACAGTATATACAACCAAATCGCTTATCTATACTAAACTTACAAAAATAAAATAAAAAATACACAAAAAATCACCGATAATTAAATAACATACACAATATAAATTACATACACAACAGTTTATGAGATCTTTTTACTTTATCATAAATAAAGACTTAATACCCAAACTTATACTATTCTTCTATCTTACGAAGTTATTTAAGAAAATTAACACATTTTATACATTACGCTAGGTTTGTCAAAAAAATATATCTGCTTCTGGATTGGCCCTGAGAAAACAGTTTATTAGTTTAACGGCTCTGGAAGTGGGACTGTTATCCGTGTGGGCAGCGCCATTATGTCGGACAGGAGAGGAGTCTACGCTTTCGTCTACAGCGCCTCGCATATATTGGTCCGTACATAAAGATGTATGGTCTCACGTACTGCAGGGTTATCTACTTTGTTAGTTAACAAAAGTAATAATGTATTATATGCATAAGTTCTCGCGCCTACACTGTAGGGTATCCAGACCAACCATGCCCGACACAAATGTTGACGGATATAGAAATGGGTAGTACCCATATTGGCGTTTGTATAAATATCTGGCGAACTTACGTTGGATTTTCCACCATCATTATATACATGGTTTCTCGGGGGTTCCATACTAAGGCATTATACTCTAACTTACTTCGCACGTAGGCGTTGTGGGAGTTTTATAACACGGACATTTTAAACTGATACGAAGTTCTAATTGAAACCTAGACTTTTATTCGCTTCTTTGCGTTTAATAAGATGTTCATGGAAATTTAAATTACTATCCATGATTAGGCCTAGATCGCGGGTGTATGGACACGTCCTAATGGAGTTACCTGCTAGCTGGTATGTCGTTGTGATTGGATAGCGTGACCGAGAAAAGTTAGAGTTTTACACTTTGAATTATTAAGGGGCAATTTGTTTTACACTCCATTCAACCACTGTGTCAATATCGCGCTGTGTTGCCATACAATCCTCAGCTCCGGCCACTGCATGGAAAATTTTAGATCATCAGCGAACATTAAACATTTTTGCCGTTGAGATAATACTGGGCAGATCGTTAATCATTATTAAAATAGAGTTGGACCGAGCGTACTACCTTGACTCACACCCGAGGCGTGTGTAATATTCTTGAGAAATATAACCTCTTAGCTTAACAAATTGCTTGGTCTCTAAGATAATCTGCATAAATTTTAAAGTGGTGTAGAAATCAAGCATTGAATTTCAATAAAAGGATATCATTATCAACAAGGTCAAACGCCTTCTTAAAAATCAAATAGGCCGCGTCGACCTGACAACCTGACTTAACCCAGTGGTCACATAGTCCACAAACTGTATATGATTCGTCAAAGTAGAGCGTTCCGGCCGGAATCCATGTTGACAGTTATCTAGAAGCCCGCCTATTTGTTTATAAATGGAATTGTATATAATGGATTCAAACACCTTGGCAAATACTGATAAAACTGCGATAGGCCTGAAGTTAGTTATATCAATGGACGAACCACTTTTAGTTATAGGAGTTACCCTGGACACTTTCCATGCATTGGGATAGAGACATTGTTGAAATGAAAGATTGTAGACATACAGTAACGGTTCCTCTAAAACTGCCATACAGTCCTTTATTAAAAACGCAGGTATGTTATCAGGGCCGTAAGCTGCCGATGCCTTAAGACGGCGTATTTATCAATATATCTGAAGCTTTAATAATATTAATACTGACATTGGTTACACATTCTACGTACATTGCATCGCGCTCCGCTGTCTGCATTTAACAACGGGTATCAGGTTGAAAACTGAGCTGATACTGCGCGAATGCATCAATAGCTTGCTGCCCTTCTAAAGTTCTGTTATTATACACAAATTCCTTATTCTGTTGTCTATTCTTTCGTTTTCTTTCACGTATTTCAAAATTTGGGGTTCGCGTTATATATCATTTTCAACTTTTTTATATAATTTTTAAATGCTGCAGTAATAAGTTTTTTTTACTTTGGTTCTATAATATTTAAATAACTACTTATTAAATTCCAAGCCGACTTTAAACATTTTCAATTAAAATATTTAAATTTTATATAGTTTATGATTTCTTTAGTATACCATTTGGATATATATATTTATGATTGGTAGTTAATGATTTATAGGGAACTCGTCTACTAATGACTTTATTAAGCTTATTATATAGGATCTCAACAGCTACATTACAGCTACATTACATTGGTGCATTAGGTCTGTCCAGTCCAAGTCATTTAAATCAGTGTACAAGCCGCAGAGATCTGCTTTGGATATTCCATGTGCGTAGGTTCTGACATGGTGGAAATGGTATGTTTCTTACAGCACTTATTGGTAGTGTAAAGCACGATCTGGAGGTGATAACATCAATAGGTACCAATGGTTCAACTTCAAATGACACAGTACAACTTCCGGAGTCTAGATTAGTTAATACCAGATCAAGATGCATCCATATTTATTACAAACATTATTACATTGCTGTAAGTTGCAACATTTTAAGAAATCATGAAACTGAGTTTGAACTGATTTATTACAAGACTTTAGTTGAAATCACCAACAATCAAGAATTTACAGTGAGAATATGTGTTAATGGCATTTTCTATACAACAATGCTTCAAGATATTGCTTGTCGTTGTAGTTTAATTGGTAAATATGAAACACACACAAATTTAATATTTTCGACGTTAAAATGGTAAATAACAACTCTATCATCAGTTAAACCATCTATGTTTGTAATCCTTTTAACGGTTAAAACTATTCTTTTAAGCTAGGGAACACCACCCCAGCCGAATTACCTGCACGATCCTTCCTTAGCACAATATACTCGGGAGGAACAGTTCAGAGTCATATACAGAATCGTTGAGAAAGTTTCAGTTAGGATGATAAGATCACTAGATATTAAAGATATATTATAAATGATAACAGTTTTGTACGTAGAGCCTCTTACATTTTGATAGTACAATAGTATATTTTAGATCGTACTATTATTATTTATTATTCTTTTTTTTGTGGGCTGTTCTATACGAGAAAGTACTTTCTACTTGAGGATTGGTCTTTCGAGGTGTAATTATTGGGTAACCATAGTAGTTAGTCAATATTTATATTATCTAGAATATTTTGTAAATATATTTGTATTCCCTTTCTATTGATTTCCCAGTTTTAAAAGAGTACATGTCAAATGAAGTTAAGAGATTGGAATCATAAAAATATATATTGTTTTGTAATTTAAATACATTAAATTATTAAATAATTATATTTTATAATATATAGTGATCCATGTCTTGGAGCACATAGATTATCAATAGTATAGAAATAGTGTAATGCTTCCTTATGGTTTTACTAACTCTATACAATCACATGTGGTTCTAAAATCTTTTCCCCTATCATAATAATAAAATAGTCCCATATCGTATCCGCAATTTTTATCAATGTTCTGAGGTAAATATTTAATATCGAATGTAGTCAAATAGCGGATGTAGTCAAACTGTTTATTAACTTGTAGCATCAACAGCTGACAGCGTACCCCAGGATGAGGCTGTTGGTCAGGATCTACAATTTGGACTCTTACTTTCAATTTCTGAGTTTAAATTACTCGTATGCTGAATAAGCGAGGATTCTTCGGATTCTTTAGCTTGCACTGCCTTTGAAGGGTTATAATTTGATGATTAAGGTCCACTATTTCATTTTGGCTGACTTCAGTTGCAGCTCGAGATCTTTAAATTCTGCTGGAGGTTAGGATGTTCTTGCTAGAGATTCATCATCTTATTGTCACTGGATGTCCTGGATGTCCTGGGCGGTGTGGCTATTATATTTATATCTGAATATCGTAGGGAACTTCTAATTTTCTTTTGATGTACAATTTGATTTACTTTCCTTTGGCGGTGTTGGATAGAAAAAGCCTTAGTGTGTTATTTTCTTTGATAAGGTTGGACACTTGTGAGCAGAGGTCGTTATTGTCTAGAATAATGTTTTCAAGTTCATTTTGTGTTATGGCAAGGTCCATTCGTAGCTGTTCTATGATGTCTCTCATGTCCTGAATAGAGACAGCTTCCGTCATTGTGTAATCCATACTTTTTGATAACAAGGTTTCATCAGTAGTTAGATAATCGGAAAGTAGACAGTGGTGTGGTCTCCTGAGCAGTATTAGAAGATAGGATTGCATTGTCGCTTATATTGTGTACCAACATCTTCTTCCTCAAGCTCAGATATCTCCACTTCAAAAATTTACAACGTTAAATATAATTTTCCAGAGCCATCAATTATCATTTACTCTACCAGATGACAGACTATCATCCTACGGTGCCATTAGTGCCACTCTCGCTAGTCCTGATTCTTTGACATCTGCACATTCAACATCATCTCCTCCACGTGCGAGTTTCCTTTTAATAGTTTACTGTAGGTAATATGTTTGATCAAAATAAATAGGTACATATTTATCAAATAGTAATTTCTACTATTTTGTTATTGATATTGAGTAGGCTGCATAGAAAGATGATAACAGCATAATATAGACTATTTATTTTTCAGGCTTAGTCAAAGGAAACATCTAAAAATTGTAATTCGATTCCCGCCATTGCACTTACACCAAGAAAGCGGATGGTTTTTGAAAAACATGGCGTTGAAGAAACAGAACTTGTCAACTTAAGAAAAAAATGTAAAAGTGGGAAGCCTCTCACGAGCTAACTATTCACTGCAACTGCGATGTTTTGCTTTAACTCTCTATACTGATACAAGAGTTTCTTTCTTAATGAAAAAAGTGAACCCACAAAAATGTATTCGTTTTATATATACAAAAGTATTCCATTCTAAAAACCAGTTTTTAAAATTATATAAACATTAAGTTTATTTGTTAAATGATAAGTAATTATAGTAGTAATAAATAAAGTCCTATCTTTATTATAATATCCACCTTTTCATCGATAATGCGTATCGAAAGTTGTTACATCCATGGCTGTATGCAACTTGTCAACGTAGTTGCGTCACTTATTACACTGTTATGATACAGAATATATCTATGAGTGTGTGAAATTGATAATATATTATTTTAATTGTTATGCGTGAGTTTCGTAATGACAGTCGATTATTTTTGTGTGGGAGTCTGACAAAATTTGCGTGGCGCAGATTCCCCCCGCAAAAAATGGCAGACAGTTTGGTATCGGAAAATAACGCCTTCTCCTCTGTGTTGCTCTGTCCCATACGTGATTTATGTTTACTTGAGAACTCTCAAACTTTATTTAAAGAATATACCAGTGGAATAACAGAATAAGTTTAAAATGAATTATTTATTGTCATGATTTTAAGAAATAATTTCTATTGCCTTTGATCTTGTTACTTACAATGACAAAAACATTTACGCGGACATATCGAAATTAAAGATCGGGAAACACCGACTCGTCTGTGCAGTATAAAATTGTATACACTTATAAAAAAATTACTTTTAAAAAATTGTGACACCGTCAGACGAATGGGGGTTTCCTGATCTACCCTCAATTCTGTTTATTTTCTTTTATCTTATATGTCTCTATCTACAATGTGATCGCCCCGCCACCATTGATCGCTAGAGTGGCGCAACCTATCGCTCACCCTCGACCTCGATCAGCCACTTCAGCTTACTTTTTTTTTAAAGAAGATATCTGATGGTAAGTGTCAACCACCGACCACGAATAACTGCAACACCAGGGGAATTGCAGGTGCGTTGACACCCTTTAAATAGGAGTAAGTCATATCGGTCTGAAAAATCACCGGTGGTAAACGATTGCACAAAAAAGTCGTGCGAGGAAGAAAACTCCTAGTAAATCGCACAGTGGTTCACCGCCAAGCATCCAGATGGTGTGGATGGTATCGTGTGTAAAGTTATGGTAACTAGTTGAGATCAACGCTAAACTTTTTGCCTTAAGCATAGGATTTATAGGAATTTACTATTGGAACTGCTATAAAACTTGGCGCCCGTCTGATCTCAACTTCTTTATCGGTGAAGTCGACAACAACACCGAAAGTCGTTTGTACTGAACTTGACCCCCTTTTCACAATAATATTTTTGGGGGAATATTATTAATTTTTTAAATATGTTTTATCCCTTTATTAATCCAAATAAATAATAAATCTTACGTTTTTCTTGCGTTTACACTTTACCTACTGATAAAAGAATTAAATGTCGACAAAGTTATTGGTGCGGTTAGTTTTAAGTGAGATTCTTGATACTAACTGCACCAATAACTTTGTCAACACTGATAATCGATAATTTGCAGTTTTCATTTTTTATTTGTTTACGCCTAATGATCTGCCTTAATACCAAATTTCAAGTTTCTAAATAACCTAGAAGTGGCATAGGTTTTTGATGAGTGAGTTGGTGAGTGATAAAAATGCTTAAAGTACTCCTTCCTATACTCGTACATAAGCATAGCCTGCTTATGCATACTCTAAGTAAAAATGGCACTGTTCACATCAAAACTATATAAGGCTTATTCATGAAATTTGAAATTCTAGGGACATAACGAGACCTTATTAGGAATGAAAAATTACAAGTGTGTAGGTCTAATAATTTTTGAGCTATGTTAGGTTCGATAGTGTTCGTGTACATACACATTGCCGGTGCGTCGTTTTCTTTTCCGAACTTGGCTGACGCACTGCCGTGTGTCTCGATATTTTAAAGTTAAGATCTACACACGAATATACGCCAAAACTTTTATCTCACTTGGTGATAAGCTTTTAAACATTGGTTAATAAAAAAAATAGATATACAATAATAGGCAAGATGTCTATACCGCCATTTATCTCACGACAATGTGTGCTGGTATTTTCTGATAGTTGATATTACGACACCCACGTGACCAGAAGGAGGTGATGATGAAGGAGATGCATTTCCTTAACACCACCACACGGCGATAAATTAATAAACACTAAGATATGAGTATTTTAAATATTATTAAAATTCTCTCGAAGCTTTCGAGCTCGAAACTATGCATATTTAAATATTTCGGGAACGTTAATTACGAATACGGTAGCTCTCGATAAAGCACTATTAAGTACTATACTATTTCTCAGCGTATCTAAGCTGGACTGTCGCCAAACTTGCAAATTACGGCGCAATTCTCTGTGTACCATATAAAGTGAAATGCACTTGTTTCATTTGCTGACACTTATCAACAGAAATAGTGAAATAGCTTCGAATTGGGATAAATTTTCCGGATACACTCTGCCGCTGTAGGTTTTTCATTCATTCCAACCTATAAAAGTCCACTGTTGAACACACAGATCTCCCCCATCGATTGCCTCATTTCGGCATAGTTGCCACACTTGGCAGGCGGGTTATCAGTTTTTTGAAGTTATACTTCTTTTGGGGCGTTTGGGAAAAATTATGAGAGTGAATTTTTTATGATGCGCGCGCACGCTGACACCAAAAATGACACCATGAAGTTATTACGATGCGCACGCACACTGACACCTAAAAGCGACAACTTCACTGGGTAATTGTTTCTCAAGTTTTCATGAGAACTGATAACTAGGTATATCTAAAAGGTAAAAGGTAGTTATTCAATTATATATTAATCTACAACACGTGTTTTATTTATATTATTGTATAGTATGTAAGCTATATTATAGGCTTATGAAAAAACTAAGATCTGACAGTTGTGTTGTCATTCAATAAAAGGTATAATTTCCATTTGTGTTTAGTGGTGAAATCCCCATAAATACACTATATTTGGCAACGAGGACCTTATTCACGTATTATTGAGTGCAATAAAGTTAAATAGTTAGTAAATAATGTCAAATAAACGAAATATGTTGTTCGACAACAACCTCACATTTGATCACCACATGCAAGAGTGGGATACTTTTAAGAGTCGATATTTGTCCAGTTCTGTATGGCAAATGATTATCATGACGACACTGACAAAGCAGGAGTTATGAGAAAAGCTTTTTGGTCACATTATTAGCAGAAGATACATATCGTTGAGTACGCGATTTAGTTTTTCCGTTAAAACTAGAAGACTTAGCTTATGAGACTCTTATTGAAAAGTTTTCCTCAAAGAAGTTTATGTTTGCGGATAGATATGTTTTTTATAAAGCAGAACAAAGACCAGGCGAAGACTTAACTGAATGGGCGGCCCGGGTTCTTCATCTCGCACAGTTTTGTGGTTTTAAAATAGAACTCGAGACGGTATTAAGAAACAAGTTTGTGCTAGGATTGGCGAAAGCCGAGGAAAAAGAAAAGTTTTTAATGAAAATATCGATAGCTTGACATTCAACAAAGGTTTGGAATTAGCACAAAGCGTACAGTTTAGAGGTCATATATTATTAAAAACAGATGTTAAAAAACCAGTTCTGTTGGGTCGTGATTTAATTACGTCGTTTAGTATGAAACTGTGTATTGGTGACTGTAACAACTTACAGCATAACGACTTAGTAAAGCAACTGAAGGAAACATATTCACAGTAGTTTACAGATGAACCAGGGACTTTAAATAAATATAAAGTAATTTTAAAAGTAAATAATGATGCTCAGTTAAAGTTTTTTAAGCCGAGAAAAGTACCATTAGCTTTGAAACATAAAGTTGAGTTAGTTATAATTGTATAGAAGTTGAATTATTCTTCTATATACTATTGTTAAACTAGATTATATGTTAGATTGCCCTTGCATTACATAAGTTACGTGAAATAAGTCTGCTTTGTCTATTTGAATTCCAGGTTGATCTTCATCTTTCAAGTAGATCATCTACATATCAGTACATATTGAACCTGTACCTAGCTTATCTGCTTATACTACATCAATTAGTAGTGTTGAAGTGACACCAAGAAAAAGGTTAAAAACAATATCTTAATTAAAGAGAAGAATAATAGACAAAGAAAAAAGTTAAAAATGTACATGTTCAAAAGAAAGTATAGGATCTAAAATAATTCAACGTAATATATATTATTCAAAGCATTAAGTGATTTTCTTTCCACGCACATAAGAAAAAAAATTGTTTTGCAATATATTAAAGGTGGATAGAGAGGAACAGTTTTGTAAAACAAACTTAAGTGTGGAGATTGTATCACAGTTTTGCATTCTCAGCATAATGATGTAAAATCGTTAATATATTTATATAAATCTTTATAACGAAAAAAAGGTTAAATTCACCCATCAAAAGACTTGACATACATCAAGTATGTTTATTTTATGAAACAATATTAAGAGTAAATATGAAGATTAAAAATCTTAATAAAAACAAATTACATTTTTTTTAAAACGTTACCTCCACACTGGGATTTTCTCCTGTATCGCGGGAACAGTTTACATACATAGATTTCACAGGTACAAACATCCAGACCCAGAACAATTATTTGTAGGCTATAGAAATATTTGTTCCGTGCGGGAATCGAACCCGCGGATATTAGCGCTGCAACTCATTGCTAAATCACTGCGCCACGGAGCCGTCAATTAATTGTCATCAGGATCTTAAATATTTTTTACTTATTTTTGTTTTGTTACGCTAAAAAGTATAAATTCCTACGTGCGTACATAAGTACACACACACGTTTTTTTAAATTATTGGAGTTGTTATCAGGAAGATACTGCTGCCCATCTCCAATCTCAGTTTCCCTCTGTCGCCTCTTACGAACCCAACTACATGTGGTAGTGCATATTCTTACACCGGTTTACAAGGGAAAATTTAACCGCGTTGGATTTTATTCAAACTTTGTATGGACGTTTTAAGCATAAAATAATTATTAAAGACTTTTTTTAATTTGTTCAATAGTTTTTGACGCTCCACTGAAATATCTTTTTTTTTCAATATTTTATTGATCTGTATAAAAATTGCTAATTGGTCCATCTATGGTACCTAATCAATAAAAATACAGGTTTAAGTCTGAGTATAACATTTAAAGTAATATAAAATATATTACGTAAATATTGTTGTACTCTAATACCTT
Source organism: Parnassius orleans (assembly GCA_029286625.1). Lineage (NCBI taxonomy): Eukaryota > Metazoa > Arthropoda > Insecta > Lepidoptera > Papilionidae > Parnassius > Parnassius orleans. The sequence continues at coordinate 72,891 of JAGSMP010001104.1, read as the reverse complement.
TCATGGCTTTTAATCAATGGTTGTTTGTAATATACCTGTGATTTATCACAAAAAACCATTGATTATGTAAAACGCCGCCAAAATACAAGAGTAACTGTGGGACAACATTTTTTTACCAATATGATGGTCACAGAATGTATGTACAAGATTTGGACATTCTTGCATAATTTTCAATATGTAATTTATAGGACGTAAAAGTGAGAAACATAAGTAGCTGAAATGTTGTTTACTCGCGCAAGCCAAACAATAATGAGTTTCCATCAGAGTTGTTTCGTAAACAAACAACAGATGATATTGGAGACGAGAGCTGTTCCTAATGAATAATGCTTCATTTTCATTGTCTTTCATCTTCATTTTTATTGTCAATATATGATTATGAGTAAAGACTATAGACAGATTATTCTGTTTGAGTACTTTTGTACTTGTGTATTGCGTATAACTAATCATCAATCAGGGCTAATAATCTTCCACTCACCAGATGTCGCTAGTTGACACTGAGATAAAGGTTTTTGTTACACAATATCAATTAATTGAGAATTTCGTTTTAAATAAAAGTTTATCAGATTCTAGAGTATTATAATAATATACGAAACAATGCCGAAGTAGTTATTGCTTTGTTTGTTATTGGTTGCTATTAAATTTTTTGCACATTTTTAAGTATTTTCTTAATTTTTCTATTTTTTATGAATACTCGTATTTGTGGTTTGCTTTATTTATTTTTAATGTAATTAATATAAAATATAACTAATAGTACAGAAAGAAACATTAAACTTTACTTTTTTTGAACAAATTAACTTTCCCGCTATGGAATCTGTCAAATATTACAGCTTATTTTTAAGAGTTTACATTTGAAACTATTCTGATAACGATAAAGGAAAGCAATAACAATAAAAAGTTTTAGAAACCGCTGCACCAAAATTCCATGAGAGTTCATAACAAGGAAAAGGAAACGTCTACGGCTTAAACTTTTACTACGTTTTAATATGTTTTCAAAGAAATATTCAAGATATTATATATATTTTCAGATTAAATATGAAAGAATAAAATCACAACCAAAATCATGTGTACCAAAATTATTAAATTTAACAAATTCAGCAAAAATACAACAATACAATATCATTTATTTATTATAGCCTATTAAAGTCCACTGCTAAACATGGGCCTCCCCCATAGAGTGCCTCATAAGGAGGATATTTGCCATAGTTGCCACGCTTGGCAAGCGGTTTGGCAACCGCAGTTTTTAATTTTTAGTCGTTATTAGGAAGACGCTGCTGCCCATCTTCTGATTTGTTTCCCTTTGTCGCCTCTTACGATACCCATGGGATGATAATATGGGGTAGTAGGTATTCTTGCACTGCCACTACACGAAATACGGAAATTAATAAATAATGAAATATTTTTATTAGCCTAGAATGCGTTATTTGTACAACGTATTTTCTAACAAGGTTTTTATTAGGCAGTGTTGGTGTTATGTAATATAAAAAGTATGTCAATATTTTTAGATATTTTTCAATATGTGCAATATATTTTAGTCAATAGATGTATTATTTCTGTAAGGTCTTATCTATATACATAAAATATAGGACCTTAAAGAGGATGATGAAATTGAAGATGGTCTTTTCTGAAGGCATTTTAGTTATACGAAAATTGCACATAATATACAAATCATCTAGACCCGCGACATTTTAAGGACAAGTTTTCTTTAAAAACCAGATTTTGATGAGAGTTTAACTGGTAAATGGGAAGATAAGGCGATCAAAAATAAATCGTCTCGAGAAATTTGTTTTGTAAACAGCTGAATTACTGGACCCTTGTAAGGAATTTTCACTGTTCTGTAGTTATTATTTTAATTAAAATGTGGGCCATATTTCATCACAGTCGATTAATAAGAACAGGGAATATGATATTATGATTTTTCTATAGTTGTGGTTTTATATAATTTATTTATTATTTATTGAACATAATACAATGTATATAGTAACAAAAGGCGGATTCAATGCTAAAAGCATTCCCCGCCAGTCAACCTTAGGGCAGCGATATAAGCGTCGAAGGTGTTTACAGAAAAAAAGCACATTGGAAATTTAAAAATTCAAACACATTGTATTACCGTCTTGGCTCTGCTTTAGTGGCGTTATAAACAATACCACATTTAAAAAGAAATCATTACGTATTTTTTAAATTATTTTTTTAACTTTAGATAAGCTTTAAAAATTAAGCTTAGGAGTGTTTCACGACAGTAGTTGAATGGCGAATTTGAACCCAATGATGTATGAGTCCCCAGTCCGTAGCCTATACTTGGTAGATCAATACGTGGTAGAGCCTAATTTATGGTGGTAGCACGAATGGGTCGGCTCGACCGGGGTAAAACACGCTATCAATGAATACCAGCTAATGATGCTGTATTTCGTATGGTGAGTGTAGAGAACCGGAAACTCTTTTTACTGGAAACAAGGCATTCCATCTTACTCCTCATGTTGGCAAGAACTCTGCATTTTGATACCCAATCGATGATGGGTGAAGACGCCTATGGGCCACAGCATCCACTTACCATCAGTTGGAATGTGTGCTCGTTTGCCTCCATTATTCTATTAAAAAACCCTAGGATTAGGCTACTGTTTTTTTACACATTACATTATATTTCATATATATTATTATAGAGACCATAATTTAACTATTGTAAATATTGATTTTACATCAGTAATGGCTGAATTTTCAATCATCAGATAAAAGCTATTCGTGGGATTAAAAAAAACATAAACAAGCTATAAATTACAGTTGTAAGTATATCAGGTTACGATTTAGTTGATGGATCACTTTTATCTGATACCCTAAGTCTTTTGTTTATAAATGATGAAAGGAAAGTTTTTATAGAAGTAAGTGTAACAAACCAGTCACAGTCCATCTATACTTGATAAGGAATCAAAAAGCTTGCGTTGTCGACCCTAAGGACTAAGATGAAATTATTATTCATTATTAATCTAACTAAATAGGGTTCCCGTTAATTACCATATGAATTACAGCAGCATTATGCTATTTTACGCTGGTATTTTGTGTGATACTATTCGTTCCCCGAGGAAGCTCAGTAAATAAAAAGTTTATGCCGGTTAAACCGAACCATTCATGTTGCAGCCATAATAAGCTTCAACGTGGCGAACCACGTTGAAGCGTAACGTACTACGTAATATATATACGTAAAACTAAAGTATAGTAATATCCTATATACATCCAGCTGGGCAAAAACTTCTTATTTATGAGCTTCTCTTCTTCTCCTTTAGGAAGCATGGAATAGGTCACCAAGCAGCTACAATCCACATGTCCTCGAAATATTTATTCATTCTACTATTTACTTTAGACTACCAATACATTTAATTGAAAAATGCAGTTTTATTATGTAAGAAACTTTTATGAAAATGCTACTTTAACAACAAAAGTTGTTCAATAGGCAAATTACAGGTTTCAACTAAAACTCAGGTTCGGAAAATTATAACTTACTATCGCACGCAAGTTTCACGTTAATAATGAATAATTATATGTTATTAGAATAATTCCAATATTCTAATTGCTACTTCACTTGTTCGAGTTTGTTGGAGCCTCTATTAATATAATTTAAAAGTAAAAAACTTTCACATTTTTTATTTAATATATTATGTAAGTACATCAGTTTTCTAATCTGAGAATAATTAGATTTGCATAGGAAATGTTTTATAATCTAAAAAGTAAAAGCGTGGTGCACATATTCAATTTTCCAATCTTCCATATACTTGACCATCAAACATACTGTAAATAAACCGAAATCCACGATAGCGAATCGCGGGAAAAATCAGGAAGGAACATAAATTATTGTTGGAAGGTTCCGTGTAAAGCGTAAATAATAATAACAGTTTTATACAAAATTTTAAAGCGTACGAGGGCGTAAGAGGGCGGTAACTGTACAACGGACTCCTAGGCAGAAAATAAGTTGTACCGCGGAGTAAAGACGTATAAAGCTATATTTTATATTCCATTTCTTTAGCTCTATATCTATGAAATTGCCGTTTACTGACACGACCACTTTAAACTGTTATATCTATGGTTCAACTAAGGATGTGTAAAAAAAAATCCAATTTTCCTATCATCAAACATCCCGAATCACCTATTATTTACATAAGCAAGGGAAAATCATAGGCTAAGGAAGATTTATCCTGACCAAAATCATAATGATACACTAACAAGACAACAATAAGCTCAAGTTATTACTTATACATGATAATACGTCAAGTAAAATGTTGTGAAACCCAAATATCGCCACTTGAAATCCTCGGGAGGCATCTCAAGTATCTTGATAATAGTCACTTTAAGGCCTCTTTAAAACGAAGGGAGCAATATTACGTGAAATTTGATACGACATGTTGTGACATCACAGGACCAAATAATAACTTTCCTGGTATGTAAAATGAAAATTAAAAAACCTCTTAAAATTATTTGATGTAAATTAGGAATAAACGTACCTGAATAATGTTTTAAGGTTAAAAAGTTCAGTTGTACTTTGAACAAATCTTACATATTAGAATAATTATTTACACATAACATGACATATTTTTATATTTACTATTAAATTTAAACGGGGCTCGCAAAAAAAAAAACAATCTGGTGTATAAATGCAATATTAGCTCATAAAACAGATCACTGTTTGTGTGATAAAATTTGCTTGTTGTTTAAACTCTTAGAAACTGGACAAATCTTCCCTAAAACAGGAGAGACCTGTGTAAAATGCAGTAGGCACTACAGACTGATGATAAAAAAGAGGAAGTAATGGGCTGTTTAAAATACAAAAATTTATACAATTATTATGTACGTCAAAAACCAATGCGCAATAGTTATTTAAATATTTTAAAAGTATTTACTTGTTTATAAATCACTTGAAATATGTTGAAACCACTTTTCTTTTGTTTTTGGTATTGGGATACGTAAAAATATTAAAACTAAAGACCTTCTCAAATGAATACTAGAAATAAAGTTTTAGTCGTTCTTTATTTTATAAAACTTTATTCTTATCAAAACATAAAAAAACTATTAACTTAATTATCATACAATCCTACTCCCCTTGGTAATGTGCCAAGAACGCTGGCTGCGTTTCCCCGCTGATGGCTATACTTAGCCTTTGAGCGAGAAAGAACCAGCAGCCCTCTTATCACCAGCAGCAACGACCAGTCGCGGAAAGAGATCCTTTAGGAACTTCACCGCACGTGGACGCCACGGATCAATAGTCTCTACAGCAAATGGCACAAATATGTAGTCATCTCTAAGAGACTCATATTTGCGCCACTTACCCAGTTCATCTGCCTCTGGTGCCGCCTCGGCTCTAAACTAGTTACCCCTGAGATGAGAGGCCGCCAAAATGTCTACGCAAGTAGCATCCAACACTAAGGCTTTACCTCTCTCCCAAGGGACCAATGTCGTACCGTCGAGTCTCCTGCCATCGTCTTTAAATATTCCACAAGGCTCTTAAACCGAGGGAACATTAATAGAGACAAGAGCTCTTCGGATGACATCGTTCAAAGAACCGTGCCGTGAAAACCTACCAGCACTTTTCGTACATGAAAGTCCATGGAGCCCAAACTCGTCGACACTGCTACCACAGGGGCACTGATGGGGTTGACAAATCGCTGCTCTAGTTGGATTCTATGGCGATGCACAGCTTTCCCACATGTAATGTGCCGAGATTACTTGATAGTAAAGCGTGTAACCAGTGACTAGATTCCTTAGTCAAAACAGCTAGAAGGCGTGCCTGATCTTGGTCACTATGGAAATTATCATGAAAAAAATCTTTCTGCACACTCTGTACCAACGGAATATCCCACTGTTTTTGTTGGTTAACTTCCAGTGGAACATTCTCGCCGGGACAGAGCATTCACCATGTCTGCCCTGCCCTGCCTCCGTAGCAGAGCACAGGTCTACTTTGTTATTTAAAATTATGTTACATAAGTCACTGACACTACGCACGGAAGCAAGGAAAGCAGGCAATGCAACGCTAGAAAAAATTCTCACAACAATACCACCAAATTTTATAGGTGAAGTAGCTTGAGTCCAGGCTGTTGTATTTAAAGTTAAATTTAGAATTTTTTCTATAGCTATTTTAAGATTATTATCAATATTTTTTAAAATATCCGAACCATAGAATTATTACGTATAGAATCCATGTACGCGCACCGAAATTGAAGCAAGTTAAACTAGCGCGAAACCGCGTAAGTTCACTCAGCGACCCGTCAGTGCGCAACGTCTCGTCTTACGGAGAAGAGCTCGCGACAAATTGTAAAAATTACTTAAAATGTCACAACAGTGATGACAAACATAAAAAAGTATTACATTTCAGAGATAATTTCATATATTTAATTCATTATTATTACGTAAATCACTCGTAAATGACGGCTGATCGACTGACGGCTCCGTGGCGCAGTGGCTTAGCAATGAGTTGCTGCGCTGAGGGCCGCGGGTTCGAATCCCGCACGGAACAAGTATTTGTATGGCCTACAAATAATTGTTCCGGGTCTGGATGTTTGTCCTTGTGCAATTTGTGTTTGTAAACTGCCTCCACGATACAGGAGAAAATCCTAGTGTGAAAACGTTACCGTTTTTTAAAAAAAAAAGAAACAAAACCAAAAAAATATTTACCTAAGCTATCATAAAACTGTTTTATTTTTATTGCGTTGTTCATTGACCAAGTAAAAGTTTTAGACTATAGAATAAAGACTTTTTATTTACTATCAATTAAAAGCGAGTAAATTTAAAAACAACCTTTAAAATTTAGCGTGTCTATTTTCTTTCAAATAAGAAAAAATCGAAATCAGTTTATAAGTGACGGAATTCTGAGGTAACAAATATAAAAAATACACAGAACTGAGAACCTCCTCCTTTTTTGAAGTTGGTTAAAATTAAACATTACAAGATGTCCTTCTTGCATTCGAACGAATAATTGTGTATAACATAATATCCTTAAATTTAATTACGTCCACATTTTTGTACCATTAAAATATGTATAATAAAGTTATATTAGTACCATCATTATCATGTTTATTTTATTACATTTTATATTCTCATAAAATACGTCATCGTACGTAATACCTAATCTTTATTTTATCGATTAATTATAATTAATCAATAAAATTGTGATTTGCACAATTTGATTGCAAACGCTAGAAACTGGTATCACTGAATGCCGTGTATGTTTGCGTATGACGAGCATAGGCACATTCGACTCGCGCACACTAACATAATAACCTTGCGTCACTTTGACGCTCGTGTTTTGTACTAGACTGCGTTTCTATTGTGTGATAATTCTATGATCCGAACATTTCCAGACTGGACTCGAGCGGAGTAAGTATGTAAATATAAGTACAAGAAGACAATATTTAAAAATAGTAAAAGCAATGTGGGGGTTAAAGTTGTACAATTTATCAATGTGGTTTAAAAACTGATCAAATTTTGTTTTTGTTTTTCAGTTTGGGTTGAATTCCCAAAATGAAAAGTGCTGGACTTAGTGGAGCACTCTGCAGAACGCCAACAGCAGAATCGATAATATAGTTTTCGTAAAACAAGTTACTCTTTTTAATAAGCTGGCAATGGATCTGCAATTTCCTGGTGTTGCAGTTGTTCCTGGGCAGAGGTAATGACGTATCATCGGGTTTCTCACTCGACCACTCTTCTATAAAAATATCGTCCTACCTTTAAGCAAAAGGATGATACACCAGGCGCTATGTTTACTACGAGAAACCAATACCGTTACCGCCGCTGCAAATTATGATGTGGGTTCACACTAGCAACTCGGTGTCGTTTTCACATGATTTTCTTTTGACTTAGTAACTAGAATAGAATACATAATACTTATTGAAAGTCATTTTTAACTTTACCACTGGTTCGTAAAAATACCTCTGTCCTGGGAAGAACCAGCAAGAATCCCAGCAGGACTTTTTAAAAAAAAACAGAATTTAGAAATTATATTATATACAATTGTTGTGAAAACATTTTGAAACAGTCATGTATTTTTAGTAGTATAATAACCCTTACTAGACAATTTTGCTTAATAAATAATTTAAACCTTTTGATAGAAATGTTCTGCATATTTTCTGGGACTTTGTTATAAAAGCGTATACATTGACCCATGAAGGAATTACTGACTCTTTGGGTCGAGTAACTGGTATAACTAACTTGTGCTTGTTCCTAGTGTTTACAGAATGTACATCACTATTTTTAATTAAATAATTTTTGTTTTTGTGCATACATTAAATATACCCGTGTAGTGGCGGGTAAGAATACCCACTACCCCATATCTTCCCGTGGGTGTCGTAAGAGGTGACAGGAAACTGATACAAAAGATGGGAAGTAGCATCTTTCTGATAAAAGCAAAAACAATAAAAACTGCGGTTGCCAACCTGCTTGCCAAGCGTGGCAACTATGGCAATATACCCTCCGTGAGCAACGACACAAATAAACGGCCCCAGTCCTGGCGGCCCCGCTAATCCTGGCTACGGTGGCGACCATGGTAACGGCAGAGCAGGGGTGCTAAATCTCCGGTGGAGTTTCGGTTGCCACCGACGACTCGACCTGGCAACATATAACGCACGTACCCTGATGACTGACGAAGATCCTGGAGCTGGAAGAAGAGATAGATAAGTTACGCTGGAATATAATGGGACTATAATAGGACTAGGGCCATGCATTCTTCCAAAACCCACTATACGGTATTAATGGGAGACTTCAACGCAAAACTAAGCACAAGAGAGGCGGTGAGCTGAAAGTAGGTAAATTCGGAATAGGGCAACGGAACCTAAGAGGCAAGCAGCTGGCCGACTTTATGGAGAAAGAGGGACTCTTTATGATGAACTTTTCTTCCAAAAGCAATAAAAGTGGACCTGGTCGAGCCCCGACGGTTCGACACAAAATAGATTGACTTCATTATGACGACCAGACGACAACTGTTCAGTGATGTCTCAGTGATCGCGAGGATGAAAACTGGCAGCGGTCACCGAATGATGAGTCACACTGAACCTAAACGTTAAGTTGGAGAGGTCACGTCTAATGAAGTCAACGCTCCGTCCCCTCGTGCTCTAATCCAAAGTCCGAAAACTTTCAGCTCGAGTTACAAAATCGTTTTCAGTGCTTAGAAGATTGCAATGAAGTGGACGATATGAATGACAAGCTTGTGAAAACTTTCCATGCGGTCGGAGCTAAGTTCTGTAAGACCCGTCTGAAACTCTCCGAAACACAAAACAAAACTCTCGATCACACTCTTAATCTCATGGTTGTTAGACGGGAGATGAAGCTGCAGTCTTCAGCAGATTTGACAGTATACAGGCAACTGAACAGACAGATCTCCAAATGCATGCGGCGGGACTTGCGCCTTCAATACAGCTCGTATTGAAGAAGCGATCGAGCGGAACCAGGGCTCCAAAGTCTTTGCAAGATATCTGTCTGCCAGAAAGAGCCAACTGTCGAAGCTGAAGACCGAATGTGGCTGCATCGTTTCCGGGACACCTGAGATTTTGAGTGAGATTGAGAGGTTCTATGGGCAGCTGTATACGTCATCGTTGGAGCCACACAAAAGCGTGAGTAACGGTTCAAGAGCAAGTCTCATCCGACACTATTCCGATGATATCTCGGACGTCAGTCTGAGCGAGATTAGAATGGCTCTATAGCACCTTAAAACGGCAAGGCCCCAGGCGAGGATGGAATTACAGCGGATCTTCTGAAAGCGGGTGGAAAACCGCTACTTGAAGTCCTTCAGAAGCTCTTTAATTCTGTCTCCATGGTGGCGAAAAGAGGCGTGGTCTTGTTCTTCAAGAAAGGCGACAACGCTCTTTGAAGAACTACAGACCGATTTCTCTTCTGATCCGCGTCTACGCTGTTTTTGAGAGCCATTACGAATCGTCTCGCATGCAGACTCGACGATTTCCAGCCTCCTGAACAAGCCGGTTCCGAAAGGCTTTAGCACCATAGACCACATACATACCCTTCGGCAAATTGTACAAAAGACCGAAGAGTACAATCTGCCACTTTGCCTTGCGTATGTGGACTATGAAAGCCTTGATTCCGTCGAAATTTGGGCGGTGCTGCAGTCCTTCAGCGGTGCCAAGTGGACTTTGGAATATCGAGGTACTGAAGTGTTTGTACAGTAGGGCTACGATGGCTATCCGAGTACAGAACCAGAGTACGAAACTTATCCAACTGCAGAGAGGTGTAAGACAGGGTGACGTAATATCCCGAAACTCTTCACCGCTGCATTGGAAGACGTTTTCAAGCTACTGGACTGGAAAGGATACGGTATTAACATCAATGGAGAGTACATCACTCACCTTCGATTGGCCGACGATATAGTCCTTATGGCAGAATCGCTGGAGGACCTAAGCACTATGCTCAATGACCTCAATAGTGTCTCTCTACGGATAGGTCTGAAGATGAACATAGACAAAACAAAAATCATGTTTTATCCATGTCACACCTATGCCGGTAGTTGTTGGGAGCACTAAGCTCGAAGTTGTTAATGAATATGTTTACTTGGGACAATTAGTCCGACTAGGTAAGTCCAACTTCGACCGAGAGGTCAATCGACGGATTCAACTCGGCTGGGCAGCGTTCGGGAGATAACGACCCATCTTCTCGTCAGGCATACCTCAAAACCTCAAAACTAAATTGTACAACCAGTGCGTGTTGCCAGTGATGCCATATGGAACTTACTGCTGGCTGTATAAGAAACTCAAGGTCGCTCAGCGAGCTATGGAGAGAGCTCAGTTCCTCTGCGTGATAAACTTAGAAATAAGGATATCCGCAGTAGAACCAGAGTAACCGACATAGCCCAAAGGATTAGTAAGCTGAAGTAATGGGCCGGCCATATAGCTCGAAGAACCGACAACCAATGGGGAAGAGGTTCTCGAGTGGCAGCCCTGTACCGGCAGGCGAAGTGTAGGGCGTCCCCACTAGATGGAGTGACGACCTGGTAAGACATGCAGGAAGTCAATGGATGCAGGTGGCTAGGGACTGTGCTGTGGCATTCCGTGGGAAGGCCTATGTTCAGCAGTGGACTTGTGAAGGGCTGTAATGATGAAATACATTGAGGCCAAAGTTTTTATAGGAGAGGGGCAAACGAGCATACGGCTCACCTGATGGTAGTTACTACCGCCGCCCATGAACAACTACAACACCAGAGGAATTGCGGGTGTATTGCCGGCCTTTTAAAAAGGAGAAAGCTCTTTTCTTGAAGGTCCCTAAGTCATATCGGTCTCTAAGGGATTCCATCGGACCTAGGTTATAAATTGCTCTTATGGCTCTTTGCAAAACAAAGATAGTTACTTTGCAGTCGCATAGTTCATAGTCGCAGAGTCCATAGCAAGATTCCATATGACATTATGCTATGGAAATAACTAAAATAAACTAATCTAGCTGTTTCAACACATGTAGCTTTTTTTTTTACAGCATATGCTGCAGAACTAAGTTTGCCAGCTAGTTTAGATATATGATGGCCCATTGAAGCTTCGCGTCAACTGTAATACCGATAAAAACAGTGGATTCAACAGGCCCAGCGTCTCCCTATTTAAAAGTACACAGGTGTTCACCTTTTTAACATTGGGTGTAGTGAATTTAGTACATTTCGTTTTATTACCATTCAAAAGCAAATTATTGACGTTAACCAGTGTACTACTTTTGATATAGCATTATTCACTTCGTCATACTTCAATAATTGCCTAGTTTAACTTAATCCCCTCTTCTATAAAAACATAAAGTCCAAGTGTTCGCGCTACTTTACAACTAACGCCTAACGCTTGTGATATTTGTTAATTATTATCCAACAAGAGTACTGCAAAGCCCATTTCTGGGTTTCCTATCTACCGCCTTTTATGCCTAGCATATGCACTCTGGTGTTAACGGGGTTGATGCAAGCTCGCAAGACACACAAACAACCGCACCGCCTATATCTCGCGTAATTGCTCTCGCCCTTATGTGGTTTAGATATTGAACTATACCAGAATACAGCAAAGTGTATAGATGTGTATACTCGTACATTTTAATAATATATTTTGCGATAATCTGTGAAATTTATATGTGTGAAGACAGCTGGCATTCAAACGTCATGGCCGCAGCCTTCGAGACACGAGACAGATCAGCGAAAGTCCTGATGAGCGAACATGCATTACTTTACGTCCTTCCTGTAGCTGAATTTAGGGACATTTGCAGTATCGCGAAATAGTATATTCTCACCGCCTCATACAGTCCGTTATATACGCAAAATCATCCTTTTAATAACTCTGTACCAGCAATTGGTCATTTAAACCAACAGACCATTTTCACCATCATTATAGTAAATTCGCACTGCACTGCACTAGAAATTGAATCTCTCCGGCGGGATAAATTATTAATTTTATCCACCACACCAAGTTTTAAGTAAAAGGAAGATACTCCAGGAGCTACGTTCACTACGAAAACCAATACCTATTAGTTATCTATACGAATAAATAAAATTAAGGTGTCTGTTTGTTATGTCAAAATAACGGCGTTTTACTAAATGCATATGAAAATATATACTGTACTTATAAACAAAAATAGTATTTCTTGAAAACGTTCTTGTCTTTGATGAAAAAAGACTTATCAATGAGTAAAGTAACTATTCAGGAATAATTTGATGTAAAAAAAGTACTGAAAGTTTTTTTCATTACGAGATGCAAAAATCTGTTTCAAGTAGAGATTTTTCAGTATTTCGGAAAATTTTGTAAAACTAAATCCGTAGATTTTGCTGAACATATATTGTGTTGTATTGATAGGTAGTGACCCTAGCTATCACCCCCTGCAGTATGTCGTGCTATTTACTGGACAGCCTGTATATAGGGCTGAATCCAAACGACGAGGTAAGAAATTGTGTTAAGAGAAAAGTGTAGTTTGCAAGATTATGTTGGTACTAGGATTAAGAAAGGAAAGCTTCGGTGGTTTGGTCATATAGAGAGAATGAACGAAGAAAGAGTGACAAAGCAAATTTGTGTTGCAGAAGTGAACGGCAGAGTCGGCAAGGGACACCCTAGTTCGTCGACCAAGTTGGTGATATATTGAAGATGGGCCAGATTAAGAGTACCCTGAACTGACGAGCATGTTGTAAGCGTAGGTATATGTAAAGGTAGTAGGTAGATGTAAAGGAGGCGAGAGAGGTATGTCGGGATCGATTACATGTAAGCATAAAATTATTTTAAATTAGTGTTTTTCATTGCAAATCCACATTCGTAAATGTTTTTCATCTTTGCCGCCTTCCCGTTATCGCTTAGCCCATGAGCTACCACGGATCACAGCTTCAACTAAGCAAAAGAAATTGAATTTTTCCTTATTCTTGCGCGGCTAATCCTATATTGTGTGAATTATGGAGAAACAATTTTTAAAAAGCGTATTTTATTGTCCGTAATTGACTCTAAAAATACTACTTTAGTTGTTTTATTCATAAACCTATTCCTTTTCTTTAAGTTTTCCTGTCTGATATCTAATTTGTACGTAATGTACTCTCTTATATTTAATTTGTACCTAATATCTCTCATTTGTACGTAATAGAGCAGACTGCAGCTATATAAATCCGAATGCAGCCAAAATAGTAAAATTATACATATTGTTGCTGTGTTTCGAATGACGAGTGAAGAGAACCGGAGACCGTTTAGTAATTAGGTTTTCCATCGAAGTCCTTGAAGTTAACGACAGATCTGCATTCTGATTCTTAATCGAGGATAGATGTAAGTATTCATGGGTTACAACATAAATTTACCATCAAGTGGACTGGACTGTACTCGGGTTTGCGACTCTTACTTTATAAATTAATATATTAATCACATATAGATAAATGTATATTAATTTAATATATTGTTAACATATGGATGCAACGCACCCAGAAGGTCTCTAAGTTATACCGGTCTGGAAAAATGGTGGTAGGCGATTCCACAAAGAAAACGTACGAGGAGGTAGTCAGAGCATGCACCGGCTACAATGACCATGATGCTTCCATCTGCAAAAACTGGCGATCTAATTGCACAACTTCTCGGTAAGCCTGAAAAGAAGCTGCGAAAGAATCGTTTTGTGCTATACCCTATCGAAGGCCTTTGATATGTCCAAACAAAACGCCAACCTCAGGCACTACTGGCTCCGCTCAAATATGAGCCAGGTAAACTAGAAGATCAAAAGTTGAGCAAAAAATTCAAGCGTTAAAGTTAAAGTCAAAATTAGAGTGTTATAACTAACTTACTTAGCCTATATGTCTGTACCCTAAAGGTCTCAATCTTGACCGTTTTATTATATTTTGTTTTTTATTGTTATAAAATCTTTGGCTCTATTTCGTTTCGTGGGTCTATTCTTTGTAGATAGCTACCTCTGCCTGTCTGTCTGTATTTATAATATAACTAGCCATCTGCCTCGGCTCCGCACGGGTAGCACCAAGTATTTATAACATATAGTATTTTAACGTGGCAGAGCCAAGCTGCAGCTATATTAGATTTGTACGACGCATTCGGCTCGACCGGTGACCGAACACGCTCTTACTAAATTCCAGCGTTAAATAGCAGCTTAATACAGTATTAAGTTTCGTATGGTAAATGTAGAGAATTGTAGACTCTTTTTACTGGTAACAAGGCATTCTATCTGAGTCCCCAGGAGTAACAACGAATCTGCATTTTGATTATTAGTCGAAGAATGTAAATGTATATGTACCGCAGCATCAACTTACAGAACGAAGTGTTCAATGTGTCTGCTTGCCTACGGCGTAGCTCTCACAGGATATTATCCTTCCTGTGAGGCAATCTATGGGAGAGGCCTATGTTCAGCAGTGGCATTCTGAAAGACTGTTAAAATGATGATGATAATTAATTTCGAATCCAAGTTCCATAGACTAATAAATAAAATACGCATCATGAGTGCGAGGATTACTAACTCGTCTGCCCAGTGTATTGAGTATAGGTTGATCAATCTTTATAATATAAGAGTTGCCACATTCTTAAAAAGGTATAGAACTATCGAGCAGTTGATTGAGAACGATTGTAAAAGAAGAAGAAATCTTGACATCGAAAAGATAAACATTTGGTTAACTTTATAATTTATCAAGAAACTTTAAATTGGATGTTTGTGTCATATTTAGAAAAATAAGCTACCTTTTAATGAGTTCGCTCGGAAATATCGAAACGAAAATCAACATATTTATTACCAAACATGTAACGCAAATTTGAATTGACGTTTATCGAAATATGATTATTTCAAAAATACTTTGCTTTAGTATTTTAATTCCAGATTCATTATAACTTTATCCTCACGACTTGAATTCGTAAATATTATATCGTTCTCTTAACAAAGATAACAAAGTTAGTAGTAGTATCACTTAAATCTTTTTGGGTGAAGCAAATTTTATTTACATTTACAGTTATAGAGATCCTCGATAAAGAATCAAAATATAGATGTTAGCTATGAAATACCTTATTATAAGTGAATAGGGTCTCCAGGACTCGTCACTTATTAACATATGGAAGAACATTACTATGAATATTACAATGCCACTATTTTACGCTGGTTTTCTGTAAAGCACTGTTCTTCTTTGGTTGATCCGACCTGGAGTAATACAACTACATAACAAAAAGCCTTGGTATCTCAGGGTAAGTGCTAAGCACCAATGAAATATCGTGAGGAAATCTGCATATCTAAATAAAATATTTCGAGGACATGTGAATTCAGCTCGCATTGAGCATTATAACTCTGTCAGAATTATGGCGGCCTGTGCCCAGAGATGGGCCATAATATATAAGTAAAAAGTAAAGTTACTACCTCTAACTTTACTTTTTACTTTACATAATACAAACTTAGCGTGGCTCTACCACGTGTAAATATACCAAACATCAGTTTATATATATATATATATATATATATATATATATATATAAATTTAGAGTATCTTCACAAATTACCTTTCAAATCAAAATAATTTTTGTTCGGCTAAGAATTCTAATTTTAAATAAATTTTGTTTTATAAGCATGGAATTCTTTTTTTAAAATTAGTCATTTGTTTATTGATTAGCGTTATGTTTTCATCGAATCTTTTTCGTCATCATGAATACGTTAAAAATTCTAGTAATTATGGAATATGAGTACCGTCGTGGTAGCAATGTGGCACTAGCGGCATGCAACATTAACGACGTTTACGAACAGAATACTACAAACGAACGCACCACCTGTTATGGTTTGCCCTTCCGTTCTTGAAATTTCGACCTGAAAAATGAACTCTTTGGTCGTCCCAATACTTTAGTCGACAATGACGAATTAAAGGCGATTGTGGAAGCTGAGACTCAATCTATTTTATTAGCAGCAGCTTTCGACGTTAGCATCAAATCAATATTGGTCAATTTACGTCAAATTGGCAAAGTAAAAAACTTAACAAATAGGTGCCCTACAAACTCAATGATCGCCAGCGCGAAGTACGCGTCAAGACGTGCCTTGCACTGCTCAACAGGCACACAAACGAAAGAATTTTGAACCGCATTGTTGGATTCTGTTTGACAATCGTAAGCGCTCAGCAAGTTGGCTGGATCCTGGTTCAGCGCCTAAACAATGCCCTAAACGAAAACTTACCCCTAGAAAACTATTTGAAACACTATTTGGTGGTCTAGCGCCGGTGTGATTCATCACAGCTTCTTACCAAACGGGATGAGAATTACTGCAGATGTGTACTGTGAAGAACTGAACCCAATGAAAAGCTCGCACGTCTCCAACCAGCTTTGGTCAATCGCTCATCCCCGCTGCTCCCGCACGACAACGCGTAACCTCATACTGCACAACAGACGGTCTCCAAGTTACAACAGCTGGGGTTGGAAGCTCTCCATTATCCGCCGTACTCTCCAGATCTTGCGCCTACAAACTTCTACTTTTTCCAGAATTTGGATAACGTTTTGGTGGGAAAGAAATTTAATATCTATATATTATATTAGGTGAACTGTGCGCTCGTTTGTCACCCTATTCTATAGAAAAAATACTTATTTTGATTTTATTGCAAATATTTAAGTGCAAAAATATCCTTTTTTGCTTAGTTAATAAGCAAGCAATATGCTAATAAGTACGTTTGTACCAATGGTGTATTGAGTTGATAACTGAGAATTCTTTTTTTTTCATAAACCCGTAGAAGTGCACTGCTGTTGCACATAGACTTCTGTCGTTCAAATTAAAACAAATTGCCACATAGGTATAGTGGTGATGTATTAATGACGTGTTGCAGCTTCGGTATTTACGTGTAGCGTAAACGATTTGCTATCTGCGCCATCTATCGAAAGCCATAAAATATTTCTAGTGTTTCCCAGAGTCACCTCTTAAGACGATAACGAGAATATGTGGCTATAGATTATATTATCTCCACAAATGGAAGTATTAATATAAAAAATGCATGTTTGCAATTTAATAAATTGTATGTAAAATATTTATAAGTACAGATTTTAATACACATTATATTCAGATAAGTCAGCTAAATAACTTTTTTGTAAAGTATGTATGTGTTTGTGTGTATTATGAGCCCAGTTTAAATAAAACTTATTCTCAAGGAACTGAAGTTGTGATGTTACCGAGCTGCTTATACAAACGAGCAAAGTCATAATACGTTATATACATCATGACGTTATCATTTAAATACCCGTTTACGTGTCAGTTTTTTCTCAGCTATTGAAAAAAATACCCATTTATTGTTTTGTACACATTGATTGTTGAACCCCGCGCCAACAAAATCTTTTAAAATCGACCAGGAGAAAAATTTTCTGGAGATAATGAACGCACTAAATTCAGTCAGATAGTAAGATTATTTTCTAGGCTCCTAGAAATTTAGTGTCAGTTGAAGACGCTGGTCGAGTTCCTTCCGATCCGAGATGCGTCTCAACAACGCTTGCATGCGTTTAGTTCCATCCGTGTTCATTGTGATTGCTTACAAAATTACGCACGTAGAGATGCAAGTGCGAGAAATGAGCTAATCTTCTTGTGATAAGCGACAACGACGGATTGCGAATACATACAGAAACTTAAAGAACTGAAGGGATGAGAACAGTGTTGATGCAAACCGATCCCACATTTATTGCACCTAAACTTTATATTTTTGTGACATTGATGACATCGAATTTGAGTTTAATTTCTAACAATGTAGTGCCCCTTCATCCAGTCTTATTGAATTAGGCACGCTTGACTTGGTAGCCGTGGTTGGGGTTCCATACAGTTTGGTCAGGGACGAAGCTTTCCCAAGAATCAAATAGGTCTAAATTACATACCTTTTGAAAGATAGAAAGTCATGATCATTTTAAGTTTTGCTCTGCCTCCATCTTAATCCTCAAGGATGACAACTCGTCTGCATTTTGATTCTAAATATAGGATAGATGTAGATATCTATGTGTCACAGCATCCACTTACCATGAAGTGCTCTATGTGATCGTTTGTCACCAGTAATTTATAAAAAAAATAAGTATACGAAACAGAAAATTAAAATAATTCTTCAATCTATATGTTTACATTGCCATGGAAAAATTATTTCTTATATTCGCTTTACTATGTAGCTCGGCCAGCGAGTAGGTGATTTAGTAGAATTTGTTGGCGTTGTGCGAAATGAATTTGTAATGAAACCAAAATATTTTTTTCATAAGCTTTTTATAGTATGTCTTTACAAGTATTTCAAAAGAAAAAAAAACAACCAAATTATGATAAACATATAGCGCTCTCTTTTCTAGAGTAAAATTCAATATGGCGGAAACCTTTGTCATAAAAAAGTATTTCAGGAGCTAAAACTATTTAAAATACTCAAAAAATCATCATCATAATTTGAAATCTTTGTAAAAGAACTGCAGCTTCCACAGCAACCCGAACTTATTTATCTCTTACAACATACTATATCAATTCTTCACAGCGTTCAATTAAATGAATAAATTGATGAAATATTGTGAAACAATAGTAAGCAATAATTTAGACCCTGATTGTAAGGCACTCGAGGAGATAATTTACCTTAAAATTTTATCAATTACTTAACAACTTAATACGGATATAACAGAACGGATAGTCATTTTTTTATGGGATAAGGGTGACAAGCTAGCACACAGTCCACCTGATGTTAAGTGGTTGCTGTGGCTCATAGACATCTTCACCTATCCTCGTTTGCAAATCAAAATGCAAATGCGTTGTCAGCCGTGAGGACTAAGATGGAATTCCTCTTTTCCACTAAAAAGGGTCTCCGGTTCTCTACACTTACCATACGAAACACAGCAGCATTAATCTTTGAAGTCTTTGGAGTACACAAGAGATAGTCAAATGTCACCTTTGTAGACCCCTCAAAACAATTCTTTTTTAAATGATATTTATAAGAATTATACAACTCAAATTCTAAAATTTTTATTAGAATTAGTCTCGTTACTAAATTACGCTTTTATAAATTAAGAGAATTTACGTCAAATTACTAGTTTCCGCCATGATGCGTCGCGTTTACTACAGTACGTCTACTTCGCCGCGAGAGTGCAAGAAGCCACTGTATTAATTATAACTTATAAGTGTACCCTTTAAAGGAAAGTTTGTTGTGAGTTTTTTATACAAAGGTAAGTAATTACACAGTTTTAAAAAGTTATTTGCATATATTTCGTCTCGTAACAATTTTACTAAATTTATAAAATTGGTACTTCAAATACTGTCGTTCACATATGAAATAAAATAGTTAATAAGTAACTGAAAATGAAATATAAGGTATAAATTATCACCATAAATCATGTAAAAACACAAATTTTCATATTTTACAAAGTCAATGTGCGAAAATTACGTTTTATGTTATAATTTCGATATATCGTGAATATTATGGCAAATTGTTTTCAACAAAAATGGCGTTGGTCAAAGATAGCGTAATAAACTATATACCTATGATTGAATTTTTTATAGAGGCTCTAATGAGTGTATATTATTACGATATCGATATAATAATGCTATATATTTCTTTTTCTATGAAATTTCAGTGTTTTTTCTACATAGTAGTTATTTGGTGTAGTAATTTGGTATTTCATAATTCTTATTATTATTCTTATTATTTATTCTTATATATTATATGTAAATTTATAAACTTTCTATTAACTCTTTTGAGCCTCATGAAGACAAAAATGTTCAAATGTGTGTACTGTACTACATCCATTTTCAGAAAATGGCGGAATTTGACGAGCTATTTCGCGACTCGGACGACGAATATCTCAGTGACAGAGAGGAAGAAATGTTTTCATATTCTGTTGTAAGTAATTTATTATACTCTTTTCTATATTATAATTATAAATATGAGTGCATATACTGGATGTATAAAGTGACTGCTGATCATGGGTCCAGGTTCGAATCCGGGTCGGGTCAAAAAAATCATAAGTTTTCCGTCAAGAAAGTCTCAGTAGCACCCTGAGCAGAAGTTGGCGGTGATAAATGATAAATTATCTACACCTATCATATAACGCAAACATGCGTCTATGAAAGGGTCTCCAGATTTTCTCACTTACTAAATAAAGGCAGCAGCACCATCCTGGTCAATTTAATTCATAACCATAAAATATGTCATATGCATATCTAAAATGTCTTATTATCATACATGTTTTCAGGAGACGGATATGCATCAGGGGACTTAGGTAACTCAATGAGGTTATCCTACTGGCCATGTTTGATGAACATGGCCAGCAGTTGGAATGTCAAATCTCCCTTTAGGACCACATCTTCCACCGAGCCAGCACAAGAAAATCCGCCGTTGGCATCGTCACCACCTTTTCCGTAAGTAAATTTTGTTATTATGTTTGTATTAAAGCTTTTCAAAATGTATGCAAGTAGAAGCTACCACAGTTTTAAAATTCTGTCTATATACAATTGAAATTCTTCACTCATAAATTAGAGATGAAAAAGTCTCTGTCCTGGGGTGACCAGCAAGAAACCAACAGGACTTTTTAAATAGAATTAATTCACACAATAATAACTTTTATAGAATAAAATTAGTATGAAACATTTAGAAACAGCATGGTAGCAATCTCCTCATTCCCAGGGTTCCAGGGTTTACATGGTTGATGTTATTATCAACCATGTAAATGTCTCTTCAATGATATAATAAACCTTTACTAAACAATTTTTCTTACTAAAATTTATAACTCATTGATAAGGTCTGTATATTTTGTGGGACTTTCTTATAAATACATATACCTATGTTGCCCATGAAGAATTATACTGACTCTGGAGTCTAGTAACTGGTATAACTAACATTACTACTTTCATCTTTGATTCAATCTAATTCATTTGTATATAATTATTCTTCTATTGTCTATTACAGTATTTGTTTATACTTATTGCATTTATGTTATGCAATAGTTAAAACATATATTGTACTTTATGTATATATATATATATATATATAAACATACTATAAGACCAGGCAGACTTTGTTCTGCCCTTTCAACCTTGTCTTTCATCACAGACAAACAATGTACACGTAATTTTTATATATAAAGATATTAATAAATATTCATCCTATCTATGTACTTATATACCATTTTATTTATGCATCTTTATTACTATTTTATGGTTTATAATAAAAAAAATGCAATTTTGTATCTATCTATTTATATTTTCCTTGTATTTATAGAATGTAAATCGCTATTTTAATAAAACTATTTTTGTTTTGTGTTTTGTATATAGTATTTTATAAAATATGTATGCACTCAATTATATATATTGTTTTATATATGTCTTGTAGGCGAAATGTTAGTCCAAGAAGTGGTCGTTGTCGTTGAGCGGTTGGACGGCGACAATACTTGTTCGCGGACGATCACGAACTTTCCACGAGGAGGTGTTGGTGAGTTCAGTGGTGGTGCTGAGCAGGGCGTGCGGGTAACAGCAGGCCGGCGACGGGCACAGGCGGTCGACGCGCCGTGGTACTCGCGCTCCGTCTCCTCATTATGGCGCGGTGATAACTTATACAAGTATGTGTGACAGATGATGATGTGCCTGAGGTTTGCAGATAGGATTTTGAGACTGGTGGCTAATAGGGAAGCTCGGGAGGGAGGCCGAAAGGAGGATGGAAGTAGATAATGATAATGATGATGAGGCGATGGCATTGGACGTGCGGCCCTATTCAAAGATGCGACTTCTCTTAACTTTGATTGGCGCCCATGGACTCCTTTCAAGGTGAAAGAAACGTTTCTTGCAGAAACAACTGGGCCAACCACGCCGTCGGAAGTGCGTATGAGGCATTCCGCCAATATTGGGACGATAGCATCATGTCTCATATAGCGACAGAAACGAACCGGTACGCTGTAGAACTGGCTTCTATCAGTGATGTTTTTGCACGAATTGGTTCGAAACAAATTCACATGGAATTTATCTGTTTTCTTTTTGGATGATGTTGGGGATCATCCGTAAACCCTCTATAAAATCTTGCTTTTACTGAAAGTTTTCTGTTGATTATATTTTTCCGCCATTGTTTTCAAGCACGGTATACAATTTGAAATCTTACCTTTTTAGGATACTAGATGAAACTAGGGTAGTTTATTATTAATCCGTCACCACATGGTTTGTTTTTAATATAACCTTTTTTTTTATTTAATTGGCTACTTCAGAAGACGGTAATGTTTTCAGTACGTATGTATGATGTATTTTCTTTTGCACGCTCATAGCGTAAACTGTGATGGATTTTAACATACAGGGGTGTTGTTCGATTTGCCTTAGTAATAACTAACTATTTAATAATGGCTATTTGTCACATTAATTGGTTGACATGTGTATTCTTTAGATATGGTATGTTTTTAGATATTATTAATCCGTCACTACGTGGTTTGTTTTATATTAACCTTTTTTTATTGTTTGGCTACTTCAGAAGACGGGTAATGTTTTCAGTACGCATGTATGGATGTATTTTTCTTTTACACGCTCTGTAGCCTAAACTGCTTGATGGATTTTAACATATGGGGTTGTTCGACTTGCTTTAGTTGTGATGACATATAATATTTGAATTTTTTCTTTTCAGGAAACTTTTGGTTTTGTTATTTATTACTGTTTAACCATTGGACTTGTTTATGCAACTTGTTTAATAAATTGTTTGATGTTGATGTTTGATGACTTTTTACACAAATATTTTTCAAATAATAAAATTAACCTCCCCTTCCTCTCTGGTTTCCTTACAATTCTTTCTTTATCATAGGTCGTAACAATCCACACTGCCATGGGTCATAGAAATAAAGAGGTTCAAGATTTGCCGCAAATGTCGCCCAGCGACAACGCTGTTCTAAATATAGCACGGAACACCCGCGTTCCGCCGAGACTAAATAAAAAAAATGTTCGTCCTTTTGGTCTATTAAAGTCCACTACAGATCATAAGCGTCCCCATATATTGCCGGATATTTGCCATAGTTGCCACGTTTGGTAAGCGGGTTGGCAACCGCAGTTTTATTTTAGTCTTTATTAGGAACGCTGCCCATCTTCTGATTGTTTCACTCTGTCGCCTCTAATCATGGTGATTAACCCATTTAAGGCGGCTCAAAAATAGCACTTATTAGTAGGTGCGGGCGGTTCAAAGGACTAACGCCGGTAGGCGTTTAACGCATCTCATATTTAAACACTTTGACGCCGATCGGCGTTTCCCGCACATGAAAATTATTTCTTGCTATTGGCAATTTTACTGACGCTCATCAGATTACGCCATGTGGTGTGCGTACTCAGTGGCGAAATTTCATTTGTATATAATAAGTTATTTTGTGATTAACAGTGCAGTTTATTAAAAATACTGCAATTTCTTGCCATAAATATGGCTGGAAATAGTAAGTGAATTTGTTTCTTTTCTATTCAGTATAAAGTAGAGATATTTTCCACATTATAGAAAGATTTCTTATTACACTGAATAAAAATTGGTTTTATATTAATATTTTCGGAATTATTGAAATATGAAGGGATTGAACCTTTTCTCTGATTTTTAAGTTAAAATACTTTTAATAATAGTATTTAGTCTACTATTTTAAATGTACTAAGTATAATAAGTAGAGTTTTGAATTGGTAGTTGAAGGAAGAAAACATCGAGAGGGTATTCAGTTACATACTATTTCTAGTGCAGCGTAATTTGTTTCATAATAATTAATAATGACTTGAAGGTGAGGCTCGACCATCGTCACAGAGTTTATAGAGTGACGGTGTGAGACCATTACAGTTCATGAAAAAGCCTATATAACTGTTTTAATTTCATAAAATAAAATAGCAAAATAAATATTTAATCAAAATGTTTTAATGTTGATAACCTTTGGAAGACGCCGTTCGGCGTTTTCCGCCTGAGATAGTTTTGTTATTTTCTAAAATCATTATTTACAGAAACTGCGACTATAATGATGTATGTATGTAAACATGCACATATAAAAGTATATCCCTTTAGAATAGAAATTGGCTAAGTTATGGCTAAAATATAATTTAGGCCGATCGGCGTCATCCGCCTAAAATGGCAATTTAAATAACGCCGTTATGCGAGCACCGCAATGAATGGGTTAATAACGTCACGGTGAAAAATAACGTTTTGGTCCATGTCTAATGTCGATTTTATTAATCATGTCTAATGAGTAATGGACGTGACAAAGTGATATTTACTGTTATTTTATGAATAGAATAGAATGGTATTTATTCAATATTGATTACATACTTATTGAAAGTCATTTTTATTTACCACGGGTTCGGAAAATATGGAACTAGAGCATCCGTCACGGTTATTAAAAATAACACCTCTCAGTCTAGTCGCCTCTTACGACACCCACAGTATGATATGAATATTTATACACAACCACTACGGTAATTGATAATTTCTCAACATTTTATTATCGACAACGTCTTGCAATCGTTTCTCTAGCGTTCACTTTACTTTCATACAAGTAATGCGATATTTTAATTGTTGATAATTTTTTATTTTTGGATAAGAACATAGTAATGACTCAAAGTTATATTTACCATCATTTACAAAAAAATATTGTCTTTGGCCTGACCGACTATACTCTTTGACTTGACCATAGGTCTGACTAAGTTGGCCCAATAAAATGTCAAGGCCTGAGAGGTTAAGCTGCTAATTTACGCTGGTATTCTGCGAAAGCGGTGTCTTTCCCCGGTCGAGCTGACCCATTCGTGCTACAACTATACAATTAATATAGCTGCAGCATGGCTCTACCACGTATAAAAAAATTATAATATATTTAAAAAATTGTAAGAAGGTACTTAAAGTGCTACTGGCAACATATAATATGTTTTCAATATCTTTTCCAATTTACGACTAAAACGTGTAGAGATCTAGATCATTAAATGGGTGTTAGGAGTTATTTATGTAAGCAGGAAAACACGTCGTTTCTTTGAGAATAATCGTAGAATAATTTAGAGGCTACTTCTGCTCTTGTCGCGATAATTGTACTTTCTAATAGCTTTCATTCTTTGACTCGTGTAATACCTAGTTAATACTTTTCTCTATAAAACAAAATATATGATCTTTGCTCATTTACCTTTATTGAACTAAACATGGCTTTCAATTGTGTTTAAAATGATTTTACTTAAATTTGTGCACAAACTCGTTCCATGGATGTCGTAATAGTCTACTTGAGAACAGGCACAGAAGATCTTCCATTAAAATATACGGTGGCCAAGTAATAAAAATATAACCATCTCATATATGTAATGTTCGAAGTAAGCCGACGTCAAGAAGCAGCATCATTGCTGCTAGACATCTGGTGCTGCATTAGTTAATCCTTCTGCCAAGCGTGAGGATGCCGGCAAATGATGCCTAATCTGAATGAATTTAACTGTTTACAGGTTGCGCGGGGAGAAATTTTCACTAATAACTAGACTTGTAGTAAATTGATTATGCTCCGTGAGGCCACACGGGTGTTGCCAGTTACCGCACTGGCAACGCCATTGTGGACACACGTTTACTAAAGACCACTCTTGACATTTGTCTATGTTTGGGGAATAGACGTTTGAATATCATCATACAATAATTGCAGCTATCCACATATCGTGTGTTCTGTAATAATATAATGTTATGCTTTTGGGTAATAAGCGAATCAGTTACACTATCATTATGTGAGCGTTGTAAGAGGTGACATAGGGAAACTGAAACAGAAGGTGGGCAGTAAAGCATCTTCTTGATGACTACTCAATTCAACAAATAATAAAAACTGCGGTTGTTAACCCGCCTACTAAATGTGTAGTGGTCTTCCATAGGCTATGATGATGGTAACGATGACGATGAATTATTGTTTTGTAAATTACTCAGTGTTATCATTAGGTTCTGTCAGACGACGGATTTTATTTTGATTCGTTTTCATTTTAAAATTCGCATTTTCCTCCTTCTGCATTACATTTAAAAAAAGACAACAATATCTTCAATTAAAGCGTCCTAAGTGGCGTTCACTCAAACAGTACCTACGAGGAACGCGCAACTATGTCACACGCCCTGCCGAACGACGACAGATAGCGTATTCAAAACTTTTATACGTCATATGAACAATTAATGTTTCCAAGCCAATATTTTTTTTTAGCTGTTTAAGTTTATGTATAAATAAGGTGCTTGATAGCTGAAGCCTCGATAATATTAAAATATATTATCATACTTGCAAGTAATTTATTCTTAATCATAGAACAATATTTTGAATGGCTTTAAAGAATTTCGCAAGAACCGGTTTAGTTGTCAGATAATAGAAGGAAAATATTTGCCAGCGCTAATACAACATTTGCTCTACCTTGCATGATACTACATGGATCCAATTGCTGTTCTCAATGCGTAAGTTTTTAACCAATTTCAGAAACTTAAAAGGTTCTAAATTCGACGCGTCTATTTTTTATAAATGTTCACCGGATTCTCGGAAACAGCTGAATCGATTTTAAAAATTGTTAATTATTAAATATGTTATAACTTAAGGATTGTCCTTAGGGTGAAAATATTGGGGATGAAATTTTATTGTAACTATTTTGACAAAATTCTAATTAGGTACTTCTTTGAGCTTGTGATATTGCTTAAGCCGCTCGAAAGCAAGCTTAAATTTTTGGTCAAAAGTAAACCAATTTAAAAACTTGAAAGGATAAAAAAATTTTTCGCTTTTACTTTAAAACTGCAAAAGAAGCAGTCCATCTTATAAGTAGATGTTGTGGTGTAGACCATAGACAAGTACAACTATTCACGATGAAGAATCGAAGTGCAGAATCTCTGAGGTCCAAAATGAAATACCTCATTCCCAGTAAAAGCCGTCTCCGGTCCTCCTCACTCGCCGTACAAAGCACAGCAGCACTTTGCTACTATTTTACGCCGATATTTTGTGTAAGTAAGTTCCTTCCACGGTTAAAACGACATGACAAAAAATACATGTTTTGATAATACAAACATACATACATAAACACTCACGCCCGTCACCCAAAGAGGTAGACAGGGATTTCCATTTGGCTCGATCTTGACACACCTCTTTCGCCTTTTTTACATTAATATACCTACGCATACATGCTCGGCGATTAAGTGTACTCTTAATTTGGCCTATCTTCAATATCGCCAATTTGATCAATAAACTTCCGTCTAGGTCTAGGGCGTCCCTTGCCCGCTCTGCTATTCACTTCTGCAACATAAATTTGCTTTGTCAGTTTTCGTTCCTCGTCGCTCTAAATCCTTGTCATATTATCTAACATCCCTGATAAAGTAGTAAGTATGTGTATTTTGGATGTGTATTTAGCAGGGATATTTTGATAAATCCAAATGTTTGTATAATATTAAATATTTAATTATACTTTAGTACCTATTTCAAGAAATTTTTGATAAATTTTACTTAAATATTTTGGAAATGTATTTAAACAAACAAAGTAATGTTCTTCCGAAAACGAAAATGCTTTTAGCGGTTTTTACAATATTGCAAGAAATGGCCAAATTCCCTTTTGACAATCTTATTTTTTTAATGCAGTAGTTAAAAATAGATTTTCTTTAATGATTTCTTATATTTACGCGAACACTACACTTTGAATAAAACTATTTTTTACGGATTTTATCGCGTTTAATTAACTATTTTCATTCCCGACGTTTCAGGTGCTTTACAGCAACCCATGGTCCCCCCCCCCGTAACCATGTGACGCGTTTAATTTACTACTTAAAATAGTAAATTAAACGCGTAAATCAACAAAAAATAGTTAGATTTTCTTTCTAGTTAGGGAACACTTCCAGTGAAGTTGATAGGCTGCAATGGATGAATGGATGAAGGGAATTTTTTTATTGGTTGATACTTCAACCTTGACATCTACCATGTTTTAATTTTTCCCTAATAATCTATACATATAATAAATCTGTAGAAAAGCGTGTCTGTAATTCTGATATACTTGAAAAAACAAGTCCAGGGGACTAAATAAAGTGTTAAGGTTAAAGTTAAAGTTGCAGCCTATATACGTTCCACTGCTGGGCACAGGCCTCCTCTCATTTCTGAGAGGGTTTTAGAAAGAGTGTTCGCCGCGCGCTGCTAATGCGTGTTGGGGAACTTCACATGTCTTCAAATACATTTTTCTTATTTCAGACATGGGTTTCATCAGGATGTTTCCTTCACCGCCGAGCACGTGGTAAATCAGCACTTAAAATTACAATTAACAATTTCATTGGTGCCGGCGAGATCGAACCGGGTTGCTCGCGTACTGTAATTTACAGCCAGCGCTAACCATCTGAGCTACCACGACCCGGAAATATAGTGTACTGAAGCCAAATTAGTGGTTTTAGAATTTTGTCTGTCTGTGTATTAAAGATTCATGCAAAATACTGGACCGATTTCCATGAAATTTTGTATGTAGGTAGTTATTTACCAGGGCAACTTATAGGCTACTGTTCATCCGATTACCGAACTTCAAATAAAGAAGGCTAAGTATTTTCCTTCCTTTAGATGTTAATGTTTTAATATATATAATTATGTTCTTCACTTAAACTTCACGTTAGGTAATAGGCGGGTCACGGGTGTTTTTTCAAATAAATACAATTTTATAATTTATAAATAAAGTTTAAAATTAGTTTTAAGCCTTTTATAATAATTTGAAACTCCGCCCACGATCTACGTTTTAATTATCAATACAGCGCCATCTATCATCAAATGGAAATGTAGTATATTTTGCCTTCAGTTACTAATAAATTAAATAATATAACTAACTTACATTTATATGTTTAAGTTCGGTGAAGTGGTGAAAAATAACTTCTTCGGGAAACCTAGATAACTGAGTAGTTAAAAAAGTCATGGAAATGTGAAAACCGTTAATAGGCATTGAAGCATTGGGGCATTCCTACTTTTTTCCGCCCACAAATCACTATAGATAATGAGGATCCCTGTGCAAAGTAGTGAGACGTATGTAAGTTGCTACTTTACTTATTTACTTTTATTGAGCTTTCGTATATTCAGAAAAATTAATATTTTTGTTACAGTCCTGGTTTCAAAGCTCACATGAGTATATGTAAATGAACAGGCTCTTGCGGAAAAATACTTTAATTATCGAAAATAGTGGATTTTACTTAAGCAAATGTTTATTTTATTTTACTTGTCAAAGGCAGCAATCAAACTGATCCAAACGTAAATTTCATAGAACATAACCATTATTTTAATTGCAATTTGAAGTGTCGATTTACCACGTTCTCGGCGGTGTAGGAAAACCTGCATATCTGAGAAGTCCCCAGTTGAGGTGATCCTATTTTGGGATTTGGCCAAAAACTCTCTGTGGCCTATGCCCATTAGTGACGTGTAGCCCATAAAAACAAAAAAGTAGGCTGCTACTTTTTTAGTTTTTATGGGGCAATTGTGCAGTTTTTATTTCATTCATATTTTCGAAGATGGTACTTTTTGTTTTCACTCTACCGTAAATATAAAGAGTAAAAAAGATTCGAAAAAGTAGAACCCATCATCGTCATACTTACAGCCTATCAAAAGTCTTTTGAACTGAACATAGGCCTCCCCCATAAAATGTCAAATAGGCTGGATATTTGCTATAGTTGCCACGCTTGACAGGTGGGTTGACAACCGTAGCTTTTATTATTTTGAACTGTTGTCAGGAAGATGATATTGCCCATCTCCTGTTTGTTTTCCTCTGTTGCCTCTTACGCCACACACAGGACGGTATGAGGTGGCGGATGCTCTTTCGCCGCCACAACAAGGCGAACATTTTTCTACTCCCGTTCATGAGTATATTTCTTCCCACCTTCACTGTGAATAGAACTTAATTTGCAATAAACTAATCTTAAGGATTTTGTCGTTTAATTTTAGTTTTTAATTCTTGACGTTTCGGGCACTTTATAGAACCCATGCCCACGAGAATGAGGTGTTTGATGTCCTGATGTCATAGTATACGAATACCACATCAACTTTTAATTTATAATGTTTGATCCGATCTACGCAGAACGAGCTTACAGTACTTGAAGTTTTGCAGTAGTATGCTTGGGTTTGCATTTAATTTTATTAATTATGAGATCCCAAGCAGATGGTAGCACCGAGCCATCTTCTCTATTGAAATAAGGATGTTTTTTAATTTCAATAGCCTCGCGAATCATTGTTTGTAGGAATCGGTGTTCTATTGCGAGGATTTATTGTCTATCAGATCTGATACCATGGTTGGGACGATACTGAACACGTTGACATTCTTCAGACATCCCCGAGTCGGTGCTTCACATCACCGATAAAATTTTCGTCGGGGTTCAATAAAACGCAGCTGCGGAGTGATACTTACCGACAAACGATTATACGATATAGCCGGGGGAGCTCGGAGGCGAATCGCTGGCTGTAAATTACACAGTACAAGTATACCAAACAAATGAAAGATTAATATTAAATAAAATATTACAGTTGGGAGGAAAACCAGAAAAAGTTAAAATGAGTCGTGATAAAATCCAAAAGTTAAAAGTTTGTTTTATACCATATGTTGTATTCATCATTACTGCATAACTGCATTTATGAAATTTTGAAGTCCTCGAACTTAAAAAAAATATCTACATCTTTATGGTGCCAATCAATATTAAATAGGACCAATCATCATTACAGCCCATCAAAAGTCCACTGCTGAACATAGGCCTCCCCAAGGAATGCCACAAGAACGGTCCTGAGCCACCTGTATCCATCGACTTCCATGTCTTACCAGGTCGTCACTCCATCTAGTTGGGGACGCCCACTTCGTCCGCCGGTACGAGGCCGCCACTCGAGAACCTTTTTCCCCATCGGTTATCGGTTCTTCGAGCTACATGGCCCATTTCCACTTCAGCTTACTAATCCGTTGGGCTATGTCGGTCACTCTGGTTCTACTGCGGATATCCTCGTTTCTAAGTTTATCACGCATAAAAACCCCGAGCATAGCCCTCTCCATAGCTCGCTGAGCGACCTTGAGCTTCCTCATACGGCCAGCAGTGAAGGAGCACGTCTCAGTTCCATAGGTCATCACTGGCAACACGCACTGGTTGTACAGTCTAGTTTTCAAGTTTTGAGGTATACCTGACGAAAAGACGTGCCGTAATTTCCCGAACGCTGCCCAGCCGAGTTGAATCCGTCGATTGTCCTCTCGGTCGAAGTTGGATTTACCTAGTCTGACTATTTTTCCCAGGTAAACATACTCGTCAACAACTTCGAGTTTAGTGTTCCCAACAACTACCGGCATAGGTGTGACATGGACATTAAACATGATCATTGTTTTGTCCATGTTCATCTTAAGACCTATCCGCTGGGAGACACTATTGAGGTCATTGAGCATAGGTTCTCCAGCGATTCTGCCATAAGGACTATATCGTCGGCAAATCGAAGGTGAGTGATGTACTCGCCGTTGATGTTAATACCGTATCCTTTCCAGTCTAGTAGCTTGAAAACGTCTCCTAATGCAGCGGTGAAGTGTTCCGGGGATATAACGTCACCCTGTCTCACACCTCGATATACCGACAGTCAACTTGGCACCGCTGAAGGGACTGCAGCACCGTCCAAATTTCGACGGAATCAAAGGCTTTCTCATAGTCCACATACGCCAAACATAGTGGCAATTTGCCACTATGTTTGGCGTATGTGTTATTATTGGTATATGGGTTATTATTAATACAATTGTATTCTTCGGACTTCTGTACAATTTGCCGAAGGGTATGTATGTGGTCTATGGTGCTAAAGCCTTTTCGGAAACCGGCTTGTTCGGGAGGCTGGAAGTCGTAGAGTTTGCATGCGAGACGATTCGTAATGACTCTCGAAAACAACACGTAGACGCGGCTCAGAAGGGAAATCTGTCTGTAGTTCTTCAAGAGAGCGTTGTCGCTTTTCTTAAAGAACAAGACCACCGCACTTTTGCTCCACGCCTCCGGTGTAGTGCCACCACGGAGGACGGAATTAAAGAGCTTCCAAAGGACTACAAGTACCGGTTTCACCCGCCAGAAGCTCCTGTAATTCCATCCTCGCCTGGGGCCTTTTTAAGGTGCTGGAGCCATTCTAATCTCGCTCAGACTGACGTCCGGAATATCATCGGAATAGTGTCGGATAAGACTTGCTCTTGGATCGTTACTCACACTTGCGTGTGGCTACAACGATGATGTGTACAGCTGCCCATAGAATCTCTCAATCTCACTCAAAATCTCAGGTGTCCCGGAAACGACGCTGCCACACTCGGTCTTCAGCTTCGACATTTGGCTCTTTCTGGCAGACAGATCTCTAGCAAAGACTTTGGAGCCCTGGTTCCGCTCGATCGCTTCTTCAATACGAGCAGTATTAAAGTTGCGTAAGTCCCGCCGCATGCATTTGGAGATCTGTCTGTTCAGCTGCCTGGGACCAATCAATCTATGGGACCAATGATGTAAATCAAATATCTCAAATAAAAATTATACCGTAAATTGATAGAAGACTCTGAAATCATCTTTATTTTGTTAAAACTTAAGTAACTTTAATAATGAATGAATGTAAAGAGTAAAATTTTAATAATATTAATAATAAATTTTGATTTCAAGAGAATTTACCTTTCTAATGGATACATCGGAAGACACGCCCGATATAAAAATTAGTAGATGTTTCTAGACATGTAATATTAATGCAATTCTGAAAAACTTATTTATTCCTGTAGTATATTATATCTATCTCAAATATCAATCATCTACGTTCAATAGTCTCTGAGAATTTAAAAAAAAACTTTGACAATCAGACAGAGAATGAGAATGTCTGTGCATTGAGGTGACTTTAAAAGTGATCCAATTTTGTTAAATTTAGCACGGAACAGCATTTAATGATGTTCATAAATTGAAGCCCATGCGAGTGAAGTAGCGGGTAGAAAGCTAGTATACGATAAAAATACAAAATACGATGTCAATTTTTAAAGTTTCAGTGTTCAAGTCAGTTTTGATATTTTTTTATTAAAAATAAGCCGAAAGTTTTATACGTGGTAGAGCCATGTTGCAGCTATATTAGTAGTATAGTTGTAGCACAAATGGGTCGACTCGACCGGGGAAGGACCACGCTCTCACAGAATACCAGAGTAAAATAGCAGCTTAACACTGCTGTGTTTCGTATGGTGAGTGTAGAGAACCGGAGACCCTTTTTACTGGAAAAGAGGCATTCCATCTTAGTCCTCACGGGTGACAACACATCTGCATTTTGATTCGCAAACGAGGATAGATGTAGATGTCTATGGGCCACAGCAATCACTTCCCATCAGGTGGACTGTGTGCTCGTTTGTCACCCAAAAGTAGTTCTATTCGTTAAAAAGCTCCAGTAGCAGTCACCGAAGTACACCTTCAAGTGATTCCGTCAAGTCAGGAATCAGGAAAGGTCTATTCATAACTAACAAAACGAGCCCAAACTCGGCACATCTAGTTCTCCTCGTCGAGGAGTTCCAATAACAGTCATCAAAGTACACATTCAAGTCACTCTATATATCAAAACGAGCCCAAAAGCGGCACATCTATTACTACTCGTCGAGGCGTTACGGTAGCAGTCATCGGTGTACACCTTCAGGTCATTCTTTCTGTCAAGTCCGGAGGTAAGGTCTCATCATAACTAACAAAACGAAATAACTCGTACATATAGTTCTACTCTTCGAGGTTCCAGTAGCCATGCTGCAGCTATATTAGTAGTAGTTGTAGCACGAATGGATTGGCTCGACCGGGGAAGGACCACGCTCTTACAGAATACCAGCGTAAAATAGCAGCTTAACACTAATAGAATAACAATAATGAAACAACACTTGTGTTTCGTATGGTGAGTGTAAAACCAGGTCCCTTTCACTGGAAAGAAGCATTCTATCTTAGTCCTCACTAGTGACAACGCATATGCATTTTGATTCGCAAACGAGGATAGATGTAGATGTCTATGGGCCATAACAACCACTTACCATCAGGTGGACTGTGTATCGTTTGTCACCCTATCCTATAAAAAAGTACACCTTGGGGTCACTCTATCAAGTCAGGGTAAGGTCTCATCATAACTAACAAAACTAGGCAGCTCGGTACACTAGTTCTACTCTTCGAGGTTCCAGTAGCATTCACAGAAGTACACCTTCAGGTCACTCTATCAAGTCAGGAGGTAAGGTCTCATCATAACTAACAAAACAGGAAAGCTCAGTACACCTAGTTCTACAGTTCGAGGAGTTCCAGTAGCATTCATCAGTGCTAGGTCACTATCAAATGCGGAGGCAGAGACGGATTAAATGTCGACTGCGCCCTGGGTACAACCCTAACACCTCATCGGCTCTCCTCTGAGGCCCTATTATATCTATAATAAATTAAATCTACTCATTTTACAATAAACTATATTATAATTTATAATATAGTTTAATAATCTACAGGAATAATTAGGATACAAGTGCGCTTAACCGGGGGCATAAATGAAAAATGTGATGAGAGGTAAGAGCGATTGGGTAATCAAATACTACGTTTTTTTCTTTTAAAAAAATTTTAATAACCCCTAGGCACGTGCCTGGTTTGTAGGATAATCCGCCACTGTTCGGAGGTAAGGTCTCATCATAACTAACAAAATGAGCAAACTCAGCATCTATTACTATTTCTACTCTTCGAGGATTTCAGTAGCATTCACCGAAGTGCACCTTCAAGTCAATCCGTCAAGTCCGGGGTAGTAAGGTCTCTTCATAACTAACAAAACGTGCCCAAACTAGGCATCTGTACTCCTCGTCGAGGTTCCAGTAGTGATACTGAAGTACACCTTCAGGTGTCCATAAAGTCCAAGACGTATAAGTATATTTATATATAAATCCTGCGTACTTTTAGCGAAACAAAATATTGTAATAAAAATCTGTAATTATAAAAATATTAATAATATCTTACCTTGGTCAAGTACGTATCAAATTTGGTTTTTGGAATATTTTCTACAGCGATCGATATTTCTCAACACGAACCACCGTAAACAAACGACCACTTACGATGGCGGCTGAGCCCCGAGTCTCTAAATATCTAATAATAATCTCTCTCTAATATTAATCTATGGCCCGGAGTAATAAAGTACTCTGTGGCCCGGAGTGAGTATTGAGTAAAATAAATTAATTTAGGGCGTAAATAAATGTGTTTCAAGGAAAGATGCGGTGTACAGCACATTTCAAGTCAATATGAAGCTATGTAATATAAAGACTTTTGAGTGCTGTAGAGATCTGTTTAGATTTTTTAATGAATATCTCCGCTCCGCTACATTCACAGCTGGATTTCCTACATTGTCAAAATTGTACCGACGGTAGGCTGTTTAAAGGTAAAAGGGGATTAAATATACATATTAAACGATGCCATTGTAAAAGTATTTCGGCTTCACAGCCTACCGTAGAATCATAACTGTATTAGTAATTCTTCTAATGACACAAATTTTTCCCTTTTTTCGGAGCAAATTTACAAATATCATCGTAATGTACCAGTGGTTAAAAGAATTCCTAGACATGAGATGATGCAGCTTGCAAAAGCATTGCCATGCACTATTCAAGATTGTTTTACTAATTGTGAAAATAGTTGGCAAAAATGATTTACTTTTGCGTATTCCCATTTTCAATTTGATAAAACAATAAATAAATCAATTACGTCTCAACTAAAAGAGACATCTTTTCAAAATTTAGATTACTCAATTAATACTCATTTATCTCGACCTCGTCCAAAATTTGATTTTAAAAAAAGTAGTTGAGTCGAAAGTAATGGATGGCGACTTAAAAAATGCATCCCGTATTTTATTCTCAGACGACATCCTGGCTCCTCGTAATGTCGAAACTCTTGAAGGCCTTTATCAGAATCATCCTTCGGTCAATCCTTCTCAAAGTTTACTGTTGCCTCCCATGACTTCTATGCAACCTTTACAAATTTCTGAAAAAGACACTTTAAAAGCAATTATGTCATTCTCGAATGGCTCTGCTGGCGGCATTGACGGAATTACGCCTCAACATCTTAAAGATCTTGTAAGCGCTTCTGCCAGTGACGCCGGCGGAGTATTTCTTAATAACATTACAAAATTATGTAATTTTATGCTTTCTGGTAATGTTAATCCAAATTTCATTCCATTCTTATATGGGGCCAGATTATGTGCCTTCAAAAAAAAGGATAACGGTATCCGTCTATTGCCGTTGATTCCACATTTCGACGCTTAACTTCAAAGTTAGCTTGCAGGCACATAATCTCTAACCTTAAGACAAAATTTCAGCCTACTCAACTAGGCTTTGGCACTAGAGGTGGCTGTGAGGCGGCGGTACATTCAGTGCGTACATTTTTAAACACTGATGCAGATGTTCTTGTGAAGGTTGATCTAAGGAATGCTTTTAACTTTATCGATAGGGTAACCCTGCTGAAAGAAGTGGCTAACAATACCCCTGATATTTATCGTTACGTTTGGCAATTTTACAGTCAAAATACTAACTTTTTTTACGAAAACCATATTATCGATTCTGCTGTCGGTGTTCAGCAGGGTGACCCACTAGGTCCAGCACTTTTCAGTTTGTGAATTCAACCCATTATTTCATATTCAAAATTCAAGCTGAATGTCTGGTACCTGGATGACGGTACTCTGGGATGTAGAGTAAAAGAAGTCGTCTGTGATCTTACTCATATTTTTCGAAATTTTAGAGAACAGCAATAAATGTGAAATATTTTTTTCCAATAATTTATCTATTTCTAACAGAGATATTTTTTAAAAAATATCTCTGTTAGAAATAGATATTAATCCTGTTTTAAAAACAAAATTTGAGCAGTTTTTAAAACACGTTGATAAATTGTATAACTTAAACCCTCACATTGTTCTTACTATTTCAAAATATTGTCTCCTTGTACCTAGATTTACATACTTACTCCGCTCGAGTCCAGTCTCGAAATGTTCGGATATTTTAAAAGATATTGATAATAATCTTAAAATAGCTGTAGAAAAAATTCTAAATTTAACTTTAAATACAAGAGCCTGAACTTAAGCTACTTTACCTATAAAATTTGGTGGTATTGGTGTGAGAAATATTTGTAGCGTTGCATTGCCTGCTTTCCTTGCTTCCGTGCATAGTGTCTTACTTATGTAACATAATTTTAAATAATAAAGTGACTGTGCTTTGCTACGGAGGCAGGGCAGATATGGCGAACAACTCTGTCCCGGAAATGTTCCACTGGAAGTTAAACAACAAAAACACTGGGATATTCCGTTGGTACAGAGCGTGCAAAAGATTTATTTCATGATAATTTCCATAGTGACCAAGATCAGGCACGCCTTCTAGCTGTTACAATAAGGAATCTAGTCACTGGCTACGCTTTACCATCAAGTAATCTCGGCACATTACTTGATGGCGAAAGCTATTTATACTATAAGAAAATACTTTACAGATAAAGAATTTGGATTTGGAGAAAGTATATGGATACCTGCAGCCTATTTCAAACAAAGAAGGCCGTAGATACGTTGTCTTCTTTCCCCCTTCTCCCCTCCCCCCCGAACGGGTTCCCGCCTTGTCGTGGCGGGGTCTTGTACTCGGCCTGAGGTGTCCACTTCGAGTGGGCTTGGCGAGCCCACTTCGGATGTGTGACGGTGGGGTCAGGAAGGCTAGG
Organism: Parnassius orleans; assembly: GCA_029286625.1. NCBI lineage: Eukaryota > Metazoa > Arthropoda > Insecta > Lepidoptera > Papilionidae > Parnassius > Parnassius orleans. The sequence continues at coordinate 34,886 of JAGSMP010001104.1, read as the reverse complement.
GCTTCTGATTGTACGTTTATCCTGGCCCCATGGCCTTCGCGGATCGGACATGGGGCGTCCGTTGCTCAGGTAAAGTTGCAGGCCGCGGAGGAGGGCGCACCATGTGTTCTGGTACGCCTTACCTGAGAAGGAGATGGAGGAGGAGTAGTCCTCTCCCTAGAAGGGACCGGCATGAGGTGGCCGGTGCTGGTGGGGCAGCGGATGTGTGCGAAAGCGTTCCCGTCGCCCTGCCACTATGCGACGAAGGTGGAACACCATGGGGTTTTAATAGGTGCGAGTCCGACAAAACCCGTACTTGCACCCGCGAAGCGGGTATGCGTAGGCAGTTCCCCATGTAAAACAAAAAAAAAATACGTTGTCACCTCTGAGGACTAAGATGGAATGCCTTACAGCCTGGCTCTCTATATCCATCAGACCGGAAGACAACAGACGTAGGCTGAAAGAAAATATTTTAATAAATAATACATAGACCTTACCTTACTTTTTACAGCCTATCAAAGTCCATTGCTAAACATAGGACTCCTCATAGATTGCAGATTGATTGGGGTATTTGCCCTAGATTACCACGCTTAGCAGGCGGTAAAATTTAAAAACCGCAGTTTTTATATTTTGTTGATATTAGGAAGACTCTGCTGCCCATCTCACGTGACGATATGGGTTAGTGAATATTTTACACCGCCATTTCGTATAAAATAGTTTTAAATAGTTTTGTAAATACTTTTTGTATTAAAGTTTAAACTATTTCAATTTTCCGATCAAACATTTCGAATTATTATTTTTAGAGGCGAGGGAAAAAATGGGTAGTACCTACAGACGGACCTCTTGGCGGAAAGGAGTCCTATCACCTAGAAATATTTAACTTATGTATTAAGTAGACACTGATAATTATTTATTTTATTATATGTTTCCCAATCCCATTATAAATCCCCAAACAGGAAGCAATGTCAAGGTGCGATACGTCTACTACAGTCATCAATTTGCTAGATGCGGTGATTAAAGCATATGCATATTCGTACTATGGTGGAAGCCCACCTAACTGTGAACATTTGATTCGAGGATATTTTTAACATTTTGTAATGAGAGAACACACCATGAGACTCCTCTTCGAAATGAAAAAAGCCTGGCCCTTCAGTGAAATTTTATAGGGTATTTTTTAACCTTTTACCATTGCTTTGATAATTTCAAACTTTTTCTTTTGTAGGATTTCTTTTGCAGAAAACAAAATCCGGTTAAATTTCAGTTGCTCGAATGCTAGTTAATTTATTGACAGGACAGATTACTATATTATATAACCCAATAAATAATTTTAATAAAAACAAGGACAATGCAGAAATATAAGCAGCACAAGAAGTAATGCATGTTGTACTATCTGATAACTCGCTCGCAGTTTATGGGATTTAATGCCTCAGGGTAATTTATAAACATTAAGTCTTCCCACTCGCTTCTTATCTCCTGTTACTTGTAAGTAAACGATAACGACATCGTCATTCGTCGTTTATAAGTGCAGGGTACCAAAAGTTTCTTTACTTCATTTACTTCTTTATCATTAAATTCATGTGACTATGTACGGAGAGATTAAACACATAAAACAAATTAAATAAGCTTATTAAAACTATAACAGAAGCAGTCTTGGTGAATAAAAAAACAGACAACCTTATATCATACTGATTTTTTACTTCAATTTATTTTATATTGAGTTTTAAAGCACTATCCTTAGTCCATTTAAAGTCGACTTTGTTAAAAGCATTTTGTTAAATGGAGTTTAAAATACGTAATTTAAAGTAGGACCGTAGAAGTAGACTTTCATGTATGTCATTTAAGGTATTATTTTAATCAAAATTCTCGTTTTGCAATAATTTCAGTTAACTGATATTTTATTTCAAAAAATTAGATATTAGTTTATTAAAATTTAAAATTAGGCCTTTGTCTATTACCTATTTAACATTTCTGACAGTGACATTAAGGGCCGATTTTTCAATCCTCATATAAAGTTACTCTTAAGATAAAATACAACATAAGCAAATTAAAAATAACACATGTATGAGTAAAATAGTTCAACTGTTTCACTTTTATATTTAGTCAGGTTAAAACTGATTCGATGGATAACTTTTATCTGATGATTGAAAAATAGAAATATATTATATTGTAGATAAATAATTAATTAGAAAAACTTAATTATTTAATTAATGAAACTATTACTTATTTATATTATGTTCAGGTGTTTTAAAGTTATGAAAAATGCATGTTTCTCTAACAATTTCAGAAATAAACTTAATTTAATTTGGCTTAGAAACCGTTTCAAAAAGTCAAGTGAGTTATTTAATTACCTGCCGCTATTTGACCGACCACGTTCAATTTCTCGCTCAATTTGATGTCAGTTTCAGGTTTAAATTATGTCCACTTTAGTTTTAAATTTTATATAATTTGAAAAATTTTTAAAGGTGCCAATAATAAATTTAACAACCTTTAGTTACAGAAAAGTAACAAAATTAAAATTCTGTGTATTAAGTAAGACAGATTTTTCTTACAGAATATGTTTATTAATTTTAAATTTATTATTAAAATAATAAATTTAAAAAAAAAACGCACGTATTAACTTTTAACAATATTATGAACAGGTGGGTTGGTGAGCTGAGCTCTCACTCGACTTTGATTCAGTAATCTCTATTTTATGTCATTTTAAATAAGTTTTTTTTTTAAATAAACGAATAAAGTTTTACTTAATTTAAACCTTTCTACTAAGATATAAAACAAGAAGATGAGAACGCATGATATAAGGACATAAATTCACAAAAACTTGAATCTGTGACCTGAATCAAGACAAAATATTGAAGGCAATCGAATTTCCTTAACGATGTTTAAAGCTACTGTATTCGTGAATTTAGGAAATCAGCCTACGATTTGGTAGAGGATTTCGTGAGTGAGACGAAAGTATTTAAAAATCCTAATACAGTGTAATAAAAACTCGATAGTAGACTCGTGACTTGTTTGATCTTACATTATTTTATCAATAGAGCAAAGACTATATAATCTAACTATTAGGTTAGATTGTATTTATTATTTTTAAAAAGCTTATACCATACGCTAATGGAGAATGCTGCGGCCCAAAAACATCTACATCAGTCTTCGATTAAATATCAAAATGCCGATGCGTTGTCATCCCCAAGATTATTAAACTCTCAATACTATTTAAAAAGGATCTAGCACGCACGCAAACACGCATGCACGAAAGCACACACGCACGCACACACGCGCGCTCGCAAGCACGCCCGTACACATATACATACATTACTGAGCTTTAACTTTACGAATTATTTAAATCTATTAATGTTGGAAAAATACAATTTAATGACCTTAAGATTTTTACATTTTTTTTAAAACTATACAACAATTTATTTACAAATGTCTACAAAGCTTTTATTGAGTTATGTAAATTGTAACACATATTTTATTATTATGCTTAAACAATTAATCCAAAATTCATTTCATCCCTGCTCACGATCTATACACAATTTCTTTTTATTCATAATATTTTATACTTTATTTGTTACAACGTAAACACATCTTGAAACTTACACATCAGCCATTTCTATATTACGTGTGAACATATGACCCTAATTCAGTCCTGTGATACTTAAATTATGTAGCACAGAAATATAATAACAACAATGAATATATTTGGAATAGGTATTTGTTGCTTACGTCTATCAAAAGAGTCATTTATTTATTATCAGAAGATACGTAAAGATGAATACATTTTATATAATATTTAGTATATGGTAGATTGTCACTGTAGTGTATTATGACTGCAGCACGAATTGGTTAGCTCGACTGGGAAATTACTGGAATAGAATAACTGCATGAAATATCAGCAAAAAACTACTGTATTTCGTATAACTGAAAATGCTTTTTGCCGTGTAGTGGCGGTTAAGAATATCCACTACCCCATATCTTCCCGTGGGTGTCGTAAGAGGCTACAGTGGGAAACGGGCAGGAGATGGGCAGCAGCATCATCCTGATAACTGTAATATCACAATAAAAAAACTGCGGTTGCCAACCCGCTCGTAAGCACCCCGTAGGTTTTGATGAGTGAATTTGTGAGTATCAAAATATCTGACTTATAAGTTCGTATATTTTGAATGCGTTGGTTTAGAATATTGAATCTCCAAGGGACGGTGGATCTTAGTATTTGGTATTAGTTTAAACTTTATACCTTTACCCGTTCAGAAAAAGAAGGGCACACGGGGTTCCATTTTTTCTTTTGAGGTATGAAACCCTTAAAATACAATGTGAAATATCCAGGAAATTTCTTTACGAAACATGCCAACGACATCAAAAATTACATTTATCCAAAACTAGCTACAAACCTTTATTTTAAGTTACCTTGTATGTAGATAATTCACAGTTATAAATTACATTTAATTTTAAGTTTAGTTTTAAACCATACTTAATAATTTTAAAACAAACTTCAGTAAAAATTCATTGCTTGAACAATATAAATACACTTAAACTCATATTTTATCCCATACAGCACCTTAATAAAAGTTTCGGACATGAAAGATTAGGCAGGGCTGCGATAACAATGGCTGTATAAATTATGATTGATGGCTACCGTACAATAACTCCACTTTCGTTTAATAGCAATTTAATAAAGTATTTACTCTAGTGCAAGGTTTATGAATCTAAGTTTACCATTAATGTTCTAGCATCCCATAATATACAAATAGATTTTAGTTTAACAATGTAAATAGCTAATACTGTATATTTATAATTATTATTTAATTGAATATATATTTGGTCAAGGACTTTGCCATTTCATTAATGTTGTATATCATATTTTCTTTGTAATTTTATTTATAATTTAATGTGTTTCAACAGTCAAGCCAAAAGTCTTGACTATGCATTGCTTTCTTTTAACTTTTATTGTGCATTTGAGGTCGCCCCACTGTCACCATACAGACGGATACTGGCCTATCTATCGTAATAATATAAGCTTTGGGTTCGTTTACCAACCTTTATTTCAATAAGTCTTCAACACAACAATCCGCCAAATTATACTTATTTTATGTAAGAGTTTAATTTTTTTTAACATCGACAACAACCATACGCAAAACAAACTATAGGCCATAAAAGTACTTGTTCCGTACAGAATTCAGACACGTAGCTCACAGCACCATCGAAGGAAATTAATAATTAAAACAAAACGATTTCGATTATAAAAATTCACATATGTGAAATGCAAAACCTTCGCCATGTTGCGGATTTTCCTGAACCTAATTTCATTTACTTTACTGGAACAACGTGTCAACGTGAGTCCGTCAATGTCGAAATAACGTTGTAAACTTAATTGAAATTTTATGCTATAAGTATAATCAAATTTCTGTTTAGAAGAAGAGAATAATCCACATAATACTACATTATAAACTATACATCACTGAAAATACTAAAGATCTATTTCATTAAATAACATCTTAATCGTGAACATCGTAGAATTATAACTATTTCAACGACAAAAGCACGATGTTATATAACGAAGCAGGTCCTAATCCTTTGGATTTTGTAATACAATTTTAGGAGTATCTCGTAGCTTTGTTAAATTAATAATCTAAAGAGAATATTTTTCCGCTGTGTTTCACCATCAAGAATACCTTAGTCAAAATGACTTGGAAGGACACAAAATACTTGAATTTTATATCATACGTAATATAACATTACTAAAAGCTCTTAACAGAATTATATTTGTAGTGATGACAGGCGTTTAAATTTAGTAGCGATTTTTAATTTTAGTATTAATATCAGGGAAAAACACTTAAATATATAGAGGCCCATATCGTCACAATCGTCGTAATATTAAATTTAAATTCTGATAACTTAATACTAGTCCAATTCATGTGGGTACTTAATACTGTATAATTAAAATATGGAGCTGAACAGACTTTTACTTACACAATGCCACAATTCATTCATTTATTACAGCCTATCAAAGTCCACTGCTGACATAGGCCTACCCATAAATTGCCTCAAAGGTGGTATATTTATCATAGTGCAACCCAGTGGGTTGGTATTCGCCGTTTCTTTATAACTATTATGTTGTCATTAGAAAGATATTGCTGCTTATCTTCTGTTTCGGTTTCCTTTATTTCCTCTTGACACCAAGGCATGATTAGAGGTAGTGAATTATTTTACGCCGCGACTATACGGCGCGCCTTCACAACATTCAAGTATACTGATTCTCTTACTTTCAACCTGCGCAACAACCTTACCTGTCTACCACCTTTAAAATTATTTTAATTAATTATAAACATTATAATATGTTATTATATTTTATAATAAAAGACGTAAAAATAATTGTATACTTGTTTATGTAAACTTTCAAAGCCTGTGTAATAAATGTGACCAATAATATTATAAGCTGATTTATATTTATGTACCTTTGTTGTAATATCAAAACGGAAGCATTTGGGATTTCGGCAACTATCTAAACATAATAAACGTAAATCGTTCAAAATGCACCCTCATTTGGGAGCACTCGTGTATTAGTTGTTTGTCTTTTAACCTTACGAACTTTGATGTAACTATCAGCTTTATATAAAACTTGTTTTATGTCATGTTACAACATGTACGTTGAGATGCTGCAGCTATATTATAGTTGTAATATGAATGAGTCGACTCGACCGAGGTTAGACCGCGCTCTCACAAAATACCAACGTAAAATATCAAGCAATTCTGTGTTTAGTATGGTGTGTGTAAGAAACGGAGACCCTTATTACTGGGTGACAACGTGCATTTTGAATTGAAAAATTGATTAAATGAAAATTTAATTCATTCAAGGCTCATAAACTAAAAGATATTTTTTTATGTCATTTCAACATACTATATCTTGTAGAGAACTTATCTTCTTCGTTGGCTTGCAGAATCTCTTAATGGCAGTCGGCTTCAAGATCTGTAATCTTCTCTGTAAGTCTTCTGACATAATATGGAAGTACTACAGACTAACGTTCAACTGCGGCCAGTTTCACTCGGTGATATATCGGTACCCAAACCTTGACGTCATAGAATACTTGCTTGAGGTGCTGGATTCCAGCCAAAACTAGCCAGACCATAAAATGCTAAATAATCGAAGAGCAACTAAATGCAACAAAATATATTTACGCGAACACTACACATTGAATAAAACTATTTTTTACGGATTTTATCGCGTTTAATTAACTATTTTCATTCCCGACGTTTCAGGTGCTTTACAGCAACCCATGGTCCCCCGTGACCATGGGTTGCTGTAAAGCACCCAAAATGTCGAATTAAACAGTAAATTAAACGCGATAAAATCCTTAAAAAATAGTTAGATTTTTTTCTTTAAGTTGTCTTCTTCGTGTTCGTGTCCAGGAGACTAAATAAAGTGTTAAAGTTAAAGTTAAAGTTACAGCCTATATACGTTCCACTGCTGGGCACAGGCCTCCTCTCATTTCTGAGAGGGTTTTAGGGCAAGGAAGTGTTCGCCGCGCTGCCCTAATGCGTGTTGGCGAACTTCACATGTCTTTGAAATACATTTTTTTCTTATTTCTCAGATATGCAGGTTTCATCAGGATGTTTTACTTCACCGCCGAGCACGTGGTAAATCAGCACTTAAATTTGCAATTAACAATTTCATTGGTGCCGGCGGGGATCGAACCCGGGTTGCTCGCGTACTGTGAAATTTACAGCCAGCGCTAACCATCTGAGCTACCACGACCCGGAAATATACTGTACTGAAGCTAAATTAGTGGTTTTTAGAATTTTTGTCTGTCTGTGTATTAAAGATTCATGCAAAAACAACTGGACCGATTTCCATGAAATTTTGTATGTAGGTAGTTATTTACCCGGGGCAACTTATAGGCTACTGTTCATCCGATTACGGAACTTCAAATAAAGAAGGCTAAGTATTTTCCTTCCTTTAGATGTTAATGTTTTAATGTATATATAATTATGTTCTTCACTTAAACTTCACGTTAGGTAATAGGCGGGGTCACGGGTGTTTTTTCAAATAAATACAATTTTTATAATTTATAAATAAAGTTTAAAATTAGTTTTAAGCCTTTTATAATAATTTGAAACTCCGCCCACGTTCTACGTTTTAATTATCAATACAGCGCCATCTATCATCAAATGTAAAAGTAGTATATTTTGCCTTCAGTTACTAATAAATTAAATAATATAACTAACTTACATTTATATGTTTAAGTTCGGTGAAGTGGTGAAAAATAACTTTGTCGGGAAACCTAGATAACTGAGTAGTTAAAAAAGTCATGGAAATGTGAAAACCGTTAATACGCATTGAAGCATTGGAGAATTCCTACTTTTTTCTGCCCACAAATCACTATAGATAATGAGGAGCCCTGTGCAAAGTAGTGAGACGTATGTAAGTTGCTACTTTACTTATTTACTTTTATTGAGCTTTCATATATTCAGAAAAATTGAGATTTTTGTTACAGTCCTGGTTTCAAAGCTCACATGAGTATATGTAAATGAACAGGCTCTTGCGGAAAAATACTTTAATTATCGAAAATAGTGGATTTTACTTAAGCAAATGTTTATTTTATTTTACTTGTCAAAGGCAGAAATCAAACTGATCCAAACGTAAATTTCATAGAACATAACCATTATTTTAATTGCAATTTGAAGTGTCGATTTACCACGTTCTCGGCGGTGAAGGAAAACCTGCATATCTGAGAAGTCCCCAGTTGAGGTGATCCTATTTTGGGATCAGCGCAGCTAACACGTTTTTTGTCAAAAACTCTCTGTGGCCTATGCCCATTAGTGACGTGTATGTAGGCTGCTACTTTTTTAGTTTTTATGGGGCAATTGTGCAGTTTTATTTCATTCATATTTTCGAAGATGGTACTTTTTTGTTTTCACTCTACCGTAAATATAAAGAGTAAAAAAGATTCGAAAAAGTAGAACCCATCATCGTCATCATTACAGCCTATCAAAAGTCTTCTGAACTGAACATAGGCCTCCCCCATAAAATGCCAAATAGGCTGGATATTTGCTATAGTTGCCACGCTTGACAGGTGGGTTGACAACCGTAGCTTTTATTATTTTGAACTGTTGTCAGGAAGATGATATTGCCCATCTCCTGTTTGTTTTCCTCTGTCGCCCCTTACGCCACACACAGGACGGTATGAGGTGGCGGATGCTCTTTCCGCTCCGCCACAACATGGCGAACATTTTTCTACTCCTGTTCATGAGTATATTTCTTCCCACCTTCACTGTGAATAGAACTTAATTTGCAATAAAACTAATCTTAAGGATTTTGTCACGTTTAATTTTAGCTTTTTTAATTCTTGACGTTTCGGGCAATTTATGGAACCCATGCCCACGAAGGGGAATGAGGTGTTTGATGTCCTAATGTCATAGTTAACGAATACCACCATCAACTTTTAATTAATAATGTTTGGTCCGATCTACGCAGAACGAGATTACAGTACTTGAAGTTTTGCAGTAGTATGCTTGGGTTTGCATTTAATTTTATTAATTATGAGATCCCAAGCAGATGGTAGCACCGAGCCATCTTCTCTATTGAATAAAGAATGTTTTTTATTTTCAATAGCCTCGCGAATCATTCTTTGTAGGAATCTGTGTTCTATTGCGAGGATTTATTGTCTATCAGATCTGATACCATGGTTGGGACGATACTGAACACGTTGACATTCTTCAGACATCCCCGAGAGTCGGTGCTTCACATCACCGATAAAATTTTCGTCGGAGTTCAATAAAACGCAGCTGCGGAGTGATACCTACCGACAAACGATTAAACGATATAGCCGGGGGAGCTCGGAGGCGAAGCGCTGGCTGTAAATTACACAGTACAAGTATACCAAATAAATGAAAGATTAATATTTAATAAAATATTAGAGTTAGGAGGGAAAAGCAGAAAAAGTTAAAAGGAGTCGTGATAAAATCCGTAAAATTTGTTTTATACCATATGTTGTATTCATCATTACTGCATAACTGCATTTATGAAATTTTGAAGCCCACTCGAACTTAAAAAAAATATCTTCATCTATTTTATGGTGCCAATCAATATTAAATGGGACCAATCACCATTACAGCCCATCAAAAGTCCACTGCTGAACATAGGCCTCCCCCAAGGAATGCCACAAAGAACGGTCCTGAGCCACCTGCATCCATCGACTTCCTGCATGTCTTACCAGGTTGTCACTCCATCTAGTTGGGGGACGCCCTACACTTCGTCCGCCGGTACGAGGCCGCCACTCGAGAAACTTTTTTCCCCATCGGCTATCGGTTCTTCGAGCTATATGGCCGGCCCATTGCCTATTCAGCTTACTCATCCGTTGGGCTATGTCGGTCACTCTGGTTCTACTGCGGATATCCTCGTTTCTAAGTTTATCACGCAGAGAAACCCCGAGCATAGCCCTCTCCATAGCTCGCTGAGCGACCTTGAGCTTCCTCATACGGCCAGCAGTGAAGGACCACGTCTCAGTTCCATAGGTAACACGCACTGGTTGTACAGTCTAGTTTTCAAGTTCAACTGGCAACACGCACTGGTTGTACAGTCTAGTTTTCAAGTTTTGAGGTATACCTGATGAGAAGACGTGCCGTAATTTCCCGAACGCTGCCCAGCCGAGTTGAATCCGTCGATTGACCTCTCGGTCGAAGTTGGACTTACCTAGTCGGACTATTTGTCCCAGGTAAACATACTCGTCAACAACTTCGAGCTTAGTGCTCCCAAAAACTACCGGCATAGGTATGACATGGACATTAAACATGATCATTGTTTTGTCCATGTTCATCTTAAGACCTATCCGCTGGGAGACACTATTGGTCATTGAGCATAGTGCTTAGGTTCTCCAGCGATTCTGCCATAAGGACTATATCGTCGGCAAATCGAAGGTGAGTGATGTACTCGCCGTTGATGTTAATACCGTATCCTTTCCAGTCCAGTAGCTTGAAAACGTCTTCCAATGCAGCGGTGAAAAGTTTCGGGGATATAACGTCACCCTGTCTTACACCTCTCTGCAGTTGGATAGGTTTCGTACTCTGGTTCTGTACTCGGATAGCCATCGTAGCCCTACTGTACAAACACTTCAGCACCTCGATATACCGACAGTCAACTTGGCACCGCTGAAGGGACTGCAGCACCGCCCAAATTTCGACGGAATCAAAGGCTTTCTCATAGTCCACATACGCAAGGCAAAGTGGCAGATTGTACTCCTCGGACTTCTGTACAATTTGCCGAAGGGTATGTATGTGGTCTATGGTGCTAAAGCCTTTTCGGAAACCGGTTTGTTCGGGAGGCTGGAAGTCGTCGAGTCTGCGTGCGAGACGATTCGTAATGACTCTCGAAAACAGCACGTAGACGCGGCTCAGAAGGGAAATCTGTCTGTAGTTCTTCAAGAGAGCGTTGTCGCCTTTCTTAAAGAACAAGACCACCGCACTTCTGCTCCACGCCTCCGGTGTAGTGCCACCATGGAGGACGGAATTAAAGAGCTTCTGAAGGACTACAAGTACCGGTTTTCCACCCGCTTTCAGAAGCTCCGCTGTAATTCCATCCTCGCCTGGGGCCTTACCTTTTTTAAGGTGCTGGAGAGCCATTCTAATCTCGCTCAGACGGACGTCCGGAATATCATCGGAATAGTGTCGGATAAGACTTGCTCTTGGATCGTTACTCACACTTGCGTGTGGCTCCAACGATGATGTTTACAGCTGCCCATAGAACCTCTCAATCTCACTCAAAATCTCATGTGTCCCGGTAACGACGCTGCCACACTCGGTCTTCAGCTTCTACATTTGGCTCTTTCTGGCAGACAGATCTCTAGCAAAGACTTTGGAGCCCTGGTTCCGCTCGATCGCTTCTTCAATACGAGCAGTATTAAAGTTGCGTAAGTCCCGCCGCATGCATTTGGAGATCTGTCTGTTCAGTTGCCTGGGACAATCTATGGGACCAATGATATAAATCAAATATCTCAAATAAAAATTATACCGTAAATTGATAGAAGACTCTGAAATCATCTTTATTTTGTTAAAACTTAATTAACTTTAATAATGAATGAATGTAAAGAGTAAAATGTAAATAATATTAATAATAAATTTTGATTTCAAGAGAATTTACCTTTCTAATGGATACATCGGAAGACACGCCCGATATAAAAATTAGTAGATGTTTCTAGACATGTAATATTAATGCAATTCTGAAAAACTTATTTATTCCTGTAGTATATTATATCTATCTCAAATATCAATCATCTACGTTCAATAGTCTCTGAGAATTTAAAAAAAAATCTTTGACAATCAGACAGAGACACAGACATTGAGGTGACTTTAAAAGTGATCGAATTTTGTTAAATTTAGCACGGAACAGCATTTAATGATGTTCCTAAATTGAAGCCCACGCGAGTGAAGCCGCAGGTAGAAAGCTAATATACGATAAAATACAAAATACGATGTCAATTTTTAAAGTTTCAGTGTTCAAGTCTGTTTTGATATTTTTTTATTAAAAATAAGCCGAAAGTTTTATACGTGGTAGAGCCATGCTGCAGCTAGATTAGTAGTATAGTTGTAGCACAAATGGGTCGACTTGACCGGGGAAGGACCACGCTCTCACAGAATATCAGAGTAAAATAGCAGCTTAACACTGCTGTGTTTCGTATGGTGAGTTTAGAGAACCGGAGACCCTTTTTACTGGAAAAGAGGCATTCCATCTTAGTCCTCACGGGTGACAACGCATCTGAATTTTGATTCGCAAACGAGGATAGATGTAGATGTCTATGGGCCACAGCAACCACTTCCCATCAGGTGGACTGTTTGCTCGTTTGTCACCCTATCCTATAAAAAAAATTAACTTAGTATTAAATAGATAAACAGATTTAGATTACTAAAAGTCAAATAATTATCGAACGATGTAATTATTGAGAAATTTTAAAGTGTACTTTAAATAATATTTAAATACTATTTCTATGAAACAACGCATTGAAATAAAAATACTATTGATTTTCTTGTCACTTCTTCTCCAACGGTCTCCCACATAAGGACTTGTTGAAACGATAGCGTAGCCTTTTGACTTTCAAAATGTGCTTTGTAAATGCCGATTTTGAATAACAATATTTTGACTTTAACTTGACTTTTACTTACTTTCAGATGAACTACATACTTGGTTTTGTTTCGTTTTCTTCTTCTATAAATCCAACTTATAACTCTCACACCTTCGCCGTGATAAACAAATAATGTATATAACCAATATTCCGAAAGATCAAAGTCCCTTACTGTTAAAGTAATTATTGAATAAGGTATAAAATGTTTGAGATATAATATAATTGTAAATTAAATCGAAATAAACTATTGATAAATCCAGTTGTGCATGCCTTAAGCGCATTAAAAATAACGTACAACATGAATATGTCCAAATTTTTAAAGTAGTTTAAATACCTAAAAGTTTTCACTAATAATCTTATTACTATACTTCCAGTTTTCCGATAATTTTATGTCAAACTTCAATTAAAAATTTTGGAAAATCAAAAAGTGCACGACTCCTAATGCTCATATGACAATGAAAAAATTAAGAAAAAATGTAAATTGTAGTTCTATTCGTTAAAAAGCTCCAGTAGCAGTCACCGAAGTACACCTTCAAGTGATTCCGTCAAGTCCGAAGGAAAGGTCTATTCATAACTAACAAAACGAGCCCAAACTTGGCACATCTAGTTCTCCTCGTTGAGGAGTTCCAGTAACAGTCATCAAAGTACACATTCAAGTCACTCTATATATCAAAACGAGCCCAAAATCGGCACACCTATTACTACTCGTCGAGGTGTTACGGTAGCAGTCATCGGTGTACACCTTCAGGTCATTCTTTCCGTCAAGTCCGGAGGTAAGGTCTCATCATAACTAACAAAACGAGGCCAAACTCGACACATATAGTTCTACTCTTCGAGGAGTTCCAGTAGCCATGCTGCAGCTATATTAGTAGTATAGTTGTAGCACGAATGGGTTGGCTCGACCGGGGAAGGACCACGCTCTTACAGAATACCAGCGTAAAATAGCAGCTTAACACTAATAGAATAACAATAATAGAAGCTTAACACTGCTGTGTTTCGTATGGTGAGTGTAGAAACCCGGAGTCCCTTTTCACTGGAAAAGAAGCATTCTATCTTAGTCCTCACTAGTGACAACGCATATGCATTTTGATTCGCAAACGAGGATAGATGTAGATGTCTATGGGCCATAGCAACCACTTACCATCAGGTGGACTGTGTGCTCGTTTGTCACCCTATCCTATAAAAAAAGTACACCTTGAGGTCACTCTATCAAGTCAGGAGGTAAGGTCTCATCATAACTAACAAAACTAGGCCAAGCTCGGTACACCTAGTTCTACTCTTCGAGGAGTTCCAGTAGCATTCACAGAAGTACACCTTCAGGTCACTCTATCAAGTCAGGAGGTAAGGTCTCGTCATAACTAACAAAACGAGGCCAAGCTCGGTACACCTAGTTCTACAGTTCGAGGAGTTCCAGTAGCATTCATCGAAGTGCACTTTCAGGTCACTATCAAATGCGGAGGCAGAGACGGATTAAATGTCGACTGCGCCCTAGGCTAGCCTAGCACCTCATCGGCTCTCCTCTAGGGGCCATATTATATCTATAATAAATTAAATCTACTCATTTTGCAAATAAACTATATTATAATTTATAATATAGTTTAATAATTGCAGAATAATTAGGATACAAGTACGCTTAACCGGGGGGCATAAATGAAAAATGTGATGAGAGAGTAAGAGCGATTTAGGAGTAATCAAATACTACGATTTTTTTTTTCTTTTAAAAAAATTTTAACCTTGCGCCCCTAGGCACGTGCCTAGTTTGCCTTAAGGATAATCCGCCACTGTTCGGAGGTAAGGTCTCATCATAACTAACAAAATGAGCCCAAACTCAGCACATCTATTACTATTTCTACTCTTCGAGGATTTCCAGTAGCATTCACCGAAGTGCACCTTCAAGTCAATCCGTCAAGTCCGGGGGTAGTAAGGTCTCTTCATAACTAACAAAACGTGCCCAAACTAGGCACATCTATTACTCCTCGTCGAGGAGTTCCAGTAGTAGATACTGAAGTACACCTTCAGGTGTCCATAAAGTCCAAGACGTATAAGTATATTTATATATAAATCCTGCGTACTTTTAGCGAAACAAAATATTGTAATAAAAATCTGTAATTATAAAAATATTAATAATATCTTACCTTGGTCAAGTACGTATCAAATTTGGTTTTTGGAATATTTTCTACAGCGATCGATATTTCTCAACACGAACCACCGTAAACAAACGACCACTTACGATGGCGGCTGAGCCCCGAGTCTCTAAATATCTAATAATAATCTCTATTAATTAATATGGCCCGAGTAATAAAGTACTCTGTGGCCCGGAGTGAGTATTGAGTAAAATAAATTAATTTAGGCCGTAAATGATTGTGTTTCAAGGAAAGATGCGGTGTACAGCACATTTCAAGTCAATATGAAGCTATGTAATATAAAGACTTTTGAGTGCTGTAGAGATCTGTTTAGATTTTTTAATGAATATCTCCGCTCCGCTACATTCACAGCTGGATTTCCTACATTGTCAAAATTGTACCGACGGTAGGCTGTTTAAAGGTAAAAGGGGATTAAATATACATATTAAACGATGCCATAGTAAAAGTATTTCGGCTTCACAGCCTACCGTAGAATCATAACTGTATTAGTAATTCCTCTAATGACACAAATTTTTCCCTTTTTTCGGAGCAAATTCACAAATATCATCGTAATGTACCAGTGGTTAAAAGAATTCCTAGACATGCGATGATGCAGCTTGCAAAAGCATTGTCATGCACTATTCAAAATTGTTTTACTAATTGTGAAAATAGTTGGCAAAAATTATTTACTTTTGCTTATTCCCATTTTCAATTTGATAAAACAATAAATAAATCAATTACGTCTCAACTAAAAGAGACATCTTTTCAAAATTTAGATTACCCAATTAATACTCATTTATCTCGACCTCGTCCAAAATTTGATTTTAAAAAAAGTAGTTGAGTCGAAAGTAATGGATGGCGACTTAAAAATGCATCCCGTATTTTATTCTTAGACGACATCCTGGCTCCTCGTAATGTCGAAACTCTTGAAGGCCTTTATCAGAATCATCCTTCGGTCAATCCTTCTCAAAGTTTGCTGCTGCTTCCCATGACTCCTATGCAACCTTTACAAATTTCTGAAAAAAGACACTTTAAAAGCAATTATGTCATTCTCGAATGGCTCTGCTGGCGGCATTGACGGAATTACGCCTCCACATCTTAAAGATCTTGTAAGCGCTTATGCCGGTGACGCCGGCGGAGTACTTCTTAATAACATTACAAAATTATGTAATTTTATGCTTTCTGGTAATGTTAATCCAAATTTCATTCCATTCTTATATGGGGCCAGATTATGTGCTTCAAAAAAAAGGATATCGGTATCCGTCTTATTGCCGTTGATTCCACATTTCGACGCTTAACTTCAAAGTTAGCTTGCAGGTACATAATCTCTAACCTTAAGACAAAATTTCAGCCTATTTAACTAGGCTTTGGCACTAGAGATGGCTGTGAGGCGGCGGTACATTTAGTGCGTACATTTTCAACAAACACTGATGCAGATGTTCTTGTGAAAGTTGATCTAAGGAATGCTTTTAACTCTATCGATAGGGTAACCCTGCTGAAAGAAGTGGCTAACAATACCCCCGAAATTTATAATTACGTTTGGCAATTTTACAGTCAAAATACTAACTTTTTTTTACGAAACCATATTATCGATTCTGCTGTCGGTGTTCAGCAGGGTGACCCACTAGGTCCAGCACTTTTCAGTTTGTGAATTCAACCCATTATTTCATATTCGAAATTCAAGCTGAATGTCTGGTACCTGGATGACGGTACTCTGGGATGTAGAGTAAAAGAAGTCCTCAGTGATCTTACTCATATTTTTCGAAATTTTAGAGAACAGCAATAAATGTGAAATATTTTTTTCCAATAATTTATCTAGTTCTAACAGAGATATTTTAATTAAAAATTTCAATCATATTTCTCAAGGAATAAAAACTGTCAGTACGAAATCGCTATACCTGCTAGGTGCCCCGTTATTTTTCGATAGTATTAAACCTGTTTTAAAAACAAAATTTGAACAGTTTTTAAACCACGTTGATAAATTGTATAACTTACCCCTCACATTGCTCTTACTATTTTAAAATATTGTCTCCTTGTACCTAGATTTACATACTTACTCCGCCCGAGTCTCGAAATGTTCGGATATTTTAAAAGATATTGATAATAATCTTAAAATAGTTGTAGAAAAAATTCTAAATTTAACTTAAAATACAACAGCCTGAACTCAAGCTACTTTACCTATAAAATTTGGTGGTATTGGTGTGAGAAATATTTCTAGCGTTGCATTGCCTGCTTTCCTTGCTTCCGTGCATAGTGTCAGTGACTTATGTAACATAATTTTAAATAATAAAGTAGACCTGTGCTTTGCTACGGAGGCAGGGCAGATATGGCGAACGCTCTGTCCCGGCGAAAATGTTCCACTGGAAGTTAAACAACAAAAACAGTGGGATATTCCGTTGGTACAGAGCGTGCAAAAAGATTTATTTCATGATAATTTCCATAGTGACCAAGATCAGGCACGCTTTCTAGCTGTTTCGAATAAGGAATCTAGTCACTGGCTACACGCTTTACCATCAAGTAATCTCGGCACATTACTTGATGGTGAAAGCTTGCGAATCGCCGTAGGAATCCGACTTGGAGTGGCAATTTGTCAACCCCATCAGTGCCCCTGTAGTAGTAGCGTCGACTAGTTTGGGCTTCACGGACTTTCATGTAAGAAAAGTGCTGGTAGGTTTTCACGGCACGGTTCTTTGAACGATATCATTCGAAGGGCTCTTGTCTCTATAAATGTTCCATCGCTTTTAGAGCCTTGTGGAATATTTAGAGACGATGGCAGGAGACCCGACGGTATGACATTGGTCCCTTGGGAAAGAGGTAAAGCCCTAGTATAGGATGCTACTTGCGTGGACACTTTGGCGGCCTCTAATCTCAAGGGTACCTTGTTTAGAGCCGGGGCGGCATCAGAGGCAGATGAACTGGGTAAGTGGCGCAAATATGAGTCTCTGAGAGATGACTGCATATTTGTGCCACTTGCTGTAGAGACTATCGGTCCGTGGGGTCCACGTGCGGTGAAGTTCCTAAAGAAACTCTATCTGCGACTGGTCGTTGCTGCTGGTGATAAGAGGGCTGGTTCTTTTCTCGCTCAAAGGCTAAGTATAGCCATTCAGCGAGGAAACGCAGCCAGCGTTCTTGGCACAATCCCACGGGGAGTAGGACTGTATGATAATTAAGTTATTAGTTTTAGCTTTTTTTATTATAGTTTTATAATATTTTATATAAAAAATATTGTATATTATGTTATGTAAATAAATGTATAATAAAAAGTTAATACAAGGCTGCTCAAAACACTGAAAACTTCGGCATTTCTCAGCCGAAAAAAATTAATTATAACTAAACAAAACAAAATTAAACTGCCATTTACATTCCATGGCTTCCCACATGATAGATGAAGAGTTTAATAAATAGATTGAGTTGAAAAATTGATATACTCGTATTTAGAAGTTATCGTGTTTACCCCTCCATGCGGAGTTGATAAATCTACACCATAAGCCACTAAAACCACTATTTTATGTAAAAATAGCAATTAGTCGATTAAAAAAAAATTATAAGTTCAGTAATCATGTATCTTTCTGACAATGTGCTTTTTATATCATTTATATATTCTATATGATTGTTAGATGCGATTTAATGCGACGAAACGTTGGAATCTTGATATTTAGGCGCTAGTAGAACATACCTACGCGCTTTGCTAACCGCAATATAAATAAAATTACTGTATTGTATTAAAAAATTCTTAACAATCCCATTTCCTTTTCTTTAGAATTACAAGCTGTCATTCTCACTTAAACTTCGTCGTACATAAATAAAGATATTTTTCGAATAATAATAGGGGTTATTTTATTTTAGTATTTTTCTTATAAAGCACTTCAACTTTGTAAGAAAATACTTTACAGACAAAAGAATTTGGATTTGGAGAAAGTATATGGATACCTGCAGCCTATTTCAAACAAAGAAGGCCGTAGATATGTTGTCTTCTTTCCTTCTCCCCGAACGGGTTCGCGCCTTGTCGTGGCGGGGGTCTTAGGGCCGGCCTGAGGTGGCCACTCCGAGTGGGCTTGGCGAGCCCACTTCGGATGTCGGTGTGTCGGTGGGCCGCGGCGACAGGGGTGCAGCCGAGATGGAGTCGCGGAGGAAGAGGAGTGTTGGTATGGCAATGCGCCACTCGCCCTATCTTCCACGAGACTGACGGGGTCGCGCCATTGATGCGGTGGTGGTAGGTCTGCGTGAGGAGAGGAGTGTTGGTATTGCGAGGCGGCGCCCTTTCTACCCTCCGCAGCCGAATCATGGTTGGCGGCAGAGCCATAAACCAAATCCTCCGCTGGGGTCAGGAAGGCTAGGGCTTCTGAGTTTACGTTTATCCTGGCCCCATGGCCTTCGCGGATCGGACATGGGGCGTCAATATTTTAACAAATAATACATAGACCTTACCTTACCTTTACAGCCTATCAAAAGTCCATTGCTAAACATAGGACTCCCTCATAGATTGCAGATTGATTGGGGGTATTTGCCCTAGTTACCACGCTTAGCAGGCGGGTTGGCAACCGCAGTTTTTTTATATTTTTGTTGATATTAGGAAGACTCTGCTGCCCATCCCACGTGACGATATGGGTTAGTGAATATTTTTACACCGCCATTTCGTATATAAATAGTTTTTAATAGTTTTGGTAAATACTTTTATGTATTAAAGTTTAAACTATTTCAATTTTCCGATCAAACATCTCGAATTATTATTTTTAGAGGCGAGGGAAAAAATGGGTAGTACCTACCCAGACGGACCTCTTGGCGGAAAAGGAGACCTATCACCTAGAAATATTTAACTTATGTATTAAGTAGACACTGATAATTATTTATTTTTTATTATATGTTCCCAATCCCCATTATAAATTCCCAAACAGGAAGCAATGTCAAAGGTGCGATACGTCTACTACCACAGTCATCAATTTGCTAGATGCGGTGATTAAGGCATATGCATATTCGTACTATGGGGGAAGCCCACCTAACTGTGAACATTTGACTCGAGGATATTTTTAACATTTTGTAATGAGAGAACACAACATGAGACTCCTCTTCGAAATGAAAAAAGCCTGGCCCTTCAGTGAAATGTTATAGGGTATTTTTTAACCTTTTACCATTGCTTTGATAATTTCAAACTTTTTCTTTTGTAGGATTTCTTTTGCAGAAAACAAAATCCGGTGAAATTTCAGTTGCTCGAATGCTATTTAATTTATTGACAGGACAGATTACTATATTATATAACCCAATAAATAATTTTAATAAAAACAAGGACAATGCAGAAATATAAGCAGCACAAGAAGTAATGCATGTTGTACTATCTGATAACTCGCTCGCAGTTTATGGGATTTAATGCGCCTCAGGGTAATTTATAAACATTAAGTCTTCCCACTCGCTTCTTATCTCCTGTTACTTGTAAGTAAATAGCTTGATAACGACATCGTCATTCGTCGTTTATAAGTGCAGGGTACCAAAAGTTTCTTTACTTCATTTAGTTCTTTATCATTAAATTCATGTGACTATGTACGGAGAGATTAAATACATAAAAAACAAAATAAAATAAGCTTATTAAAACTATAACGGAAGCAGTCTTGATGAATAAAAAAAAACAGACA
Organism: Parnassius orleans; assembly: GCA_029286625.1. NCBI lineage: Eukaryota > Metazoa > Arthropoda > Insecta > Lepidoptera > Papilionidae > Parnassius > Parnassius orleans. Next base: position 14,048 of record JAGSMP010001104.1, on the reverse strand, counting down.
ACCTTATATCATACTGATTTTTTACTTCAATTTATTTTATATTGATTTTTAAAGCACTATCCTTAGTCCATTTTAAAGTCGACTTTGTTAAAAGCATTTTGTTAAATGGAGCTTAAAATACGTTATTTTAAGTAGAACCCGTAGAAGTAGACTTTCATGTAAGTCCTTTTAAGGTATTATTTTAATCAAAATTCTCGTTTTGCAAATAATTTCAGTTAACTGATACGAGTATTTTATTTCAAAAAATTAGATATTAGTTTTATTAAAATTTAAGTGAAATTAGGCCTTTGTCTATTACCTATTTAACATTTCTGACAGTGCCATTAAGGGCCAATTTTTCAATCCTCATATAAAGTTACTCTTAAGATAAAATACAACATAAGCAAATTAAAAATAACACATGTATGAGTAAAATAGTTCCACTGTTTCACTTTTATATTTAGTCAGGTTAAAACCGATTCGATGGATAACTTTTATCTGATGATTGAAAAATAGAAATATATTATATCGTAGATAAATAATTAATTAGAAAACTTAATTATTTAATTAATGAAACTATTACTTATTTATATTATGTTCAGGTGTTTTAAAGTTATAAAAAATGCATGTTTCTCTAACAATTTCAGAAATAAACTTAATTTAATTTGGCTTAGAAACCGTTTCAAAAAGTCAAGTGAGTTATTTAATTACCTGCCGCTATTTGACCGACCACGTTCAATTTCTCGCTCAATTTGATGTCAGTTTCAGGTTTAAATTACGTCCACTTTAAATTTAAATTTTATATAATTTGAAATTTTTTTTAAGGTGCCAATAATAAATTTAGCAACCTTTAGTTACAGAAAAGTAACAAAATTAAAATTCTGTGTATTAAGTAAGACAGATTTTTCTTACAGAATATGTTTATTAATTTTAAATTTATTATTAAAATATTAAATTAAAAAAAAAACGCACGATTTAACTTTTAACAATATTATGAACAAGTGGGTTGGTGAGCTGAGCTCTCACTCGACTTTGATTCAGTAATCTCTATTTTATTTCATTTTAAATAAGTTTTTTTTTTAAATAAACGATTAAAGTTTTACTTAATTTAAACCTTTCTACTAAGATATAAAACAAGAAGATGAGAACGCATGATATAAGGACATAAATTCACAAAAACTTGAATCTGTGACCTGAATCAAGACAAAATATTGAAGGCAATCGAATTTCCTTAACGATGTTTAAAGCTACTGTATCCGTGAATTTAGGAAATCAGCCTACGATTACGTAGAGGATTTTGTGAGTGAGACGAAAGTCTTTAAAAATCCTAATACAGTGTAATAAAAACTCGATAGTAGACACGTGACTTGTTTGATTTTACATTATTTTATCAATAGAGTAAAGACTATGAAATCTAACTAATAGGTTAGATTGTATTTATTATTTTTAAAAAGCTTATACTATACGCTAATGGAGGATGCTGCGGCCCGAAAACATCTACATCAGTTTTCGATTAAATATCAAAATGCCAATGCGTAGTCATCCCCAAGATTATTAAACCCTCAATACTATTTAAAAAGGATCTACGAACGCACGCACATCCGCATGCACGCACACACACACGCACGAAAAATACAATTTAGTGACCTTAAGTTTTTTACATTTCTTTTTAAGTTATACAACAATTTATTTACAAATGTCTACAAAGCTTTCATTGAGTTATGTAAATTGTAATACATATTTTATTATTATGCTTAAACAATTAATCTAAAATTCATTTAATCCCTGCTCACGATCTATACACAATTTCTTTTTATTCATAATATTTTATACTTTATTTGTTACAACGTAAACACATCTTGAAACTTACACATTAGCCATTTCTATATTACGTGACATGAACACATATGACCCTAATTCAGTCCTGTGATACTTAAACTATGTGGCACAGACATATAATAACAACAATGAATATATTTGGAATAGGTATTTGTTGCTTACGTCTATCAAAAGACTCATTTATTTATTATCAAAAGATACGTAAAGATGAATACATTTTATATAATATTTAGTACATGGTAGATTGTCACTGTAGTGTATTATGACTGCAGCACGAATTGGTTAGCTCGACTGGGAAATAACTGGAGTAGAATAACTGCATGAAATATCAGCAAAAAACTACTGTATTTCGTATAACTGAAAATGCTTTTTGCCGTGTAGTGGCGGTTAAGAATATCCACTACCCCATATCTTCCCGTGGGTGTCGTAAGAGGCTACAGTGGGAAACGGGCAGGAGATGGGCAGCAGCATCTTCCTGATAACAGTAATATCACAATAAAAAAACTGCGGTTGCCAACCCGCTCGTAAGCACCCCATAGGTTTTGATGAGTGAATTTGTGAGTATCAAAATATCTGACTTATAAGTTCGTATCTTTTGAATGCGTTGGTTTAGAATATTGAATCTCCAAGGGACGGTGGATCTTAGTATTTGGTATTAATTTTTAAACTTTATACCTTTACCCGTTCAGAAAAAGAAGGGCACATGCGGTTCCATTTTTTCTTTTGAGGTATGAAACCCTTAAAATACAATGTGAAATATCCAGGAAATTTCTTTACGAAACATTCCAACGACATCAAAAATTACATTTATCCAAAACTAGCTACAAACCTTTATTTTAAGTTACCTTGTATGTAGATAATTCACAGTTATAAATTACATTTAATTTTAAGTTTAATTTTAAACCATACATAATAATTTTAAAACAAACTTCAGTAAAAATTCATTGCTTGAACAATATAAATACACTTAAAACTCATATTTTATCCTATACAGCACCTTAATAAAAGTTTCGGACATGAAAGATTATGCAGGGCTGCGATAACAATGGCTGTATAAATTATGATTGATGGCTACCGTACAATAACTCCACTTTCGTTTAATAGCAATTTAATAAAGTATTTACTCTAGTGCAAGGTTTATGAATCTAAGTTTACCATTAATGTTCTAGCATCCCATAATATACAAATAGATTTTAGTTTAACAATGTAAATAGCTAATACTGTATATTTATAATTATTATTTAATTGAATATATAATTGGTCAAGGACTTTTGCCATTTCATTAATGTTGTATATCATATTTTTTTGTAATTTTATTTATAATTTAATGTGTTTCAACAGTCAAGCCAAAAGTCTTGACTATGCATTGCTTTCTTTTAACTTTTATTGTGCATTTGAGGTCGCCCCACTGTCACCAGACAGACGGATACTGGCCTATCTATCGTAGTAATATTAGCTTTGGGTTCGTTTACCAACCATTATTTCAATAAGTCTTCAACACAACAATCCGCCAAATTATACTTATTTTATGTAAGAGTTTAATTTTTTTAACATCGACAACAACCATACGCAAATCAAACTATAGGCCATAAAAGTACTTGTTCCGTACGGAATTCGAACACGTAGCTCGCAGCACCGCATCGAAGGAAATTAATAATTAAAACAAAACAATTTCGATTATAAAAATTCACATATGTGGAAATGCAAAACCTTCGCCATGTTGCGGATTTTCCTGAACCTAATTTCATTTACTTTACTGGAAACAACGTGTCAACGTGAGTCCCTCAATGTCGAAATAACGTTGTAAACTTAATTGAAATTTTTATGCTATAAGTATAATCAAATTTCTTTTTAGAAGAACAGAGAATAATGCACATAAAACTAAATTATAAACTATATATCACTGAAAATACTCTAAAGATCTATTTCATTAAATAACATCTTAATCGTGAACATCGTAGAATTATAACTATTTCAACGACAAAGAGCACGACGTTATATAACGAAGCAGGTGCTAATCCTTTGGATTTTGTAATACAATTTTTAGGAGTATCTCGTAGCTTTGTTAAGAATTAATAATCTAAAAGAGAATATTTTTCCGTTGTGTTTCACCATCAAAGAATACCTTAGTCCAAAATGACTTGGAAGGGACACAAAATACTTGAATTTTATATCGTACGTAATATAACATTACTAAAAGCTCTTAACAGAATTATATTTGTAGTGATGACAGGCGTTTAAATTTAGTAGCGATAGATTTTTAATTTTAGTATTAATATCAGGGAAAAACACTTAAATATATAGAGGCCCATATCGTCACAATCGTCGTAATATTAAATTTAAATTCTATAGTAACTTAATACTAGTCCAATTCATGTAGGTACTTAAAACTACTGTATAATTAAATTATGGAGCTGAACAGACTTTTTTACTTACACAATGCCACAATTCATTCATTTATTACAGCCTATCAAAAGTCCACTGCTGACATAGGCCTACCCCATAAATTGCCTCAAAGGTGGTATATTTATCATAGTTGCAACCCCTGGCAGGCGGGTTGGTATTCGCCGTTTCTTCATAACTATTATGTTGTCATTAGAAAGATGTTGCTGCTTATCTTCTGTTTCGGTTTCCCTTTATTTCCTCTTACGACATCCCAAGGGATGATTTGAGGTAGTGAATTATTTTACGCCGCGACTATACGGCGCGCCTTCACAGCATTCAAATATACTGATTCTCTTACTTTCAACCTGCACGCAACCTTACCTGTCACTGCCACCTTTTAAAATTATTTTAATTAATTATAAACATTATAATATGTTATTATATTTTATAATAAAAAGACGTTAAAATACTTGTATACTTGTTTATGTAGCAACTTTCAAAGCCTGTGTAATAAATGTGACCAATAATATTATAATAAGCTGATTTATATTTATGTGCCTTTGTTGTAATATCAAAACGGAAGCATTTGGGGGGGATTTCGGCAACTATCTAAACATAATAAACATAAATCGTTTGAAATGCACCCTCATTTGGGAGCACTCGTGTATTAGTTGTTTGTCTTTTAACCTTTCACGAACTTTGATATAACTATCAGCTTTATATAAAACTTGTTTTATGTCATGTTACAGCATACGTGGTACGTTGAGATGCTGCAGCTATATTATGGTTGTAATATGAATGAGTCGGCTCGACCGAGGTTAGACCGCGCTCTCACAAAATACCAACGTAAAATAGCAGCTTAATTCTGTGTTTAGTATGGTGTGTGTAGAGAAACTGAGACCCTTATTACTGGGTGACAACGCGTCTGCATTTCGAATTGTGAAAAATTGATTAAATGAAAATTTAATTCATTCAAGGCAAGATATTTTTTTATCTCATTTCAACATACTACTCGTATATCTTGTAGAGGAACTTCTCTTCTTCGGTGGCTTGCAGAATCTCTTAATGGTAGTCGGCTTCAAGATGTAACCAATCTTCTCTGTAAGTCTTCTGACATAATATGGAAGTACTGCAGACTAACGTTCAACTGCGGCCAGTTTCACTCGGTCAATGTGGATGTAGACGCGGTACCCAAACCTTGACGTCATAGAATACTTGCTTGAGGTGCTGGATTTCAGCCAAAAACTAGCCAGACCATAAAATGCTAAATAATCGAAGAGCAACTAAATGCAACCAAAATATATGTAAGCGTGTCATATTTGGTACAAAATTCAAGGATCATTTTGATCGGGCTCAATTGTATTGTATGAGTTTTCAAAAGCTGTGTTATTTGTTATTCCACAAACATAAGACAGAGAGAATAATAATTGAGATAGAGAGAGAGATAGAAGTTTTTTGTCATTGGTTTAGTTGTTTTTATTATACGTTGGCATTGTTTCGTTTTTCTTGAATTACGACTGATATATTATGAGTATGTAAAATTTAGAAATGTATGACAATTCAGTTTATTGTTAGGTTGCGTATTGTTTGAAATTAGGTTTTAATGAAAATACTGTCTAACTTTAGCATGCTTTCACTTTTATTGCTAATTAAAATTACATTGGTCCACTGGACCACAACTATAGAGGCATTCGTAAATTTTAGGCTTAAGAAAGTTTTTTTTTTCATTATTTTGTCATACACTGTATATTATACATAACATTTTATTGTAATAAAGGAGTCAATCGTTTTTGGGCCCACTAGAAATTTTTGCGACCCTCAATGGTATTATATACAAAAAAAAGATACCAATTTATTATTGTAAATAGCATAAAGATTTTATGAAAATCTAAACGGCATCAAGAAATCTGAAAAAAAAAAGAGTTGTTTTGATACTTGTGTTCATGTCATTGGTTCAGATAATGAAATTTTAAAAGAAAAGATATGATAATGATAATGAAATTTTAAGTAGAGATGTGCCAACTCGGAAGAAACTCGACTCGAGTTAACTTGAGTTGAAATTCACGTAACTCGAATAGTACTCGAGTTACGTAACTCGAATTGGTGGAAAGAAGTTGTGTCAGTTTGTTACAAATTATTTTTATATTTATTCCTCCATCCAAGATAATTATTATTAAGACAATTTTCATAAAATAATATCATTCTAACTTTATGATTTTCCATCAATCTTAAAGTACCTATAATTGCTGAATGTACCTACAACTTTTTTTTAAATACCATTAATTATTAAGCTATTCTATTCTATATACACTATTCTAACACATAATATCGGTGAAAACTACTAGAAAATCGCTTTTAGTTTGTTTTAAGGTTATTGTGATATTCATATTTTATTTTTTAATTTCTCAGAATTCCCGTTAGATGCGATAAAACTAATATTAATTTATTAATCTATATATTATAAGGAATAAATCGGCATACATTTCATTAAGTTTCTCTAAAATTCGTGGTGGGCCCATTCTCTATACAAAAAGAAACTGTCTCCTTTACCTAATGTATCGAGACTGACGACGGGCAACAGCGTCAAAGGTGGAATACATTTGGTACTGCGATCTTCATGCCACCTGCCAAGCGTGACGATTAAGTCATCTCCTTTCTATAACGAGAGAAGTCTATGTATAGCAATGAATTTTTATGAAGAAGAAGAATACTCAATATATTATGTTCCTTACTTCATTAAAATAGCTTTCCTATTTTTATGGAAATAAGTATTATAGTCACCGACCTTATTTATTGCTCATGATACAGCACTTATAAAATGAATGTAGTTTAAAAATCTAAATATTTTCATAGTGTAAGTCAGTAGACCAAAACTTTTTCGGCAAATAAAATAGCGGTGTCTTTTTATAAAGCTGTACGGTCGTATCGATAGATAGATATAGGATAAATCGGCTTTTTCCGGCTTTTCGACACACCCTTAACCAGTAGTTAAAACTGTTTTATAGCTTCTTCATATCTTGTAATATCTTTTTTAATTTGTTCTGTAAATTAATTTATTTGTCTTGATATGTCGTACTTGTCACTAATTTTTATATGCTGAATATTTTGTTAGAATTTATATCGATAACTGTCCTAAATCATTGTTCGCAATTAATTGTGCTTTAAGCATTATTTACATTTACCTGTAGAGCATATGAATTTATCTGACTTTAGTACCCTGGCCTAAGCAGAGTGACTGTACCTTGTGCTCTGTTTCGGTTTTATTATATGTTTTTGTAATTAAAGGAGTCAGTCGTTTTTGGGCCCACTAGAAATTTTAACGACCCTTAATGGTATTACATACAAAAAAATGTTACCAATTTATTATAATAAATGGCCTATACATTTTATGAATATCTAAACGGAATCAAGAAATTTAAAAAAAATGAGTGGTTTTGATATTCCGTGTTCTGGTTAATGTAACATGGGGAAAAATGCGTGTAATGAATCATGTATTTTTTTACCAAGATAACTTATTATATACATATTATATTTGTACTTATTTGTATATTATATATTTATTACTAAAAAGGGATACCACTGAGATTTTTATCCTATTTCTATAAGTGTTAGCTTATATCATATTACATGGTTCAAAGACACCGTGGAACGAAACGCTATTTTGTCATTGACTTCCGTGTTGGGTAAAAACCGACGGCCATATTATCATAATATAAGCATCATATCTATGTCTGTGTCGGCGGCCGGGTATTACTTTACGGCATTGACATTCGTCACGCTGCTGTTTTTTGTACTTACTTACTTATCTGGAAGATCAGCATACACTGAAAACAATTAAATAATATTTGTGGATTTCAACGCACTGTGCGAAGACAATAACTAGCCGAGACAGGAGCAGATGTGCGCCAACTTTTATATTTGTGGATTTCTCAAGAGGTAAGTATCTTATCTTATGAAATGCGAAGAATTCAACTGTACAAAACCTACAATCTGTTTAAAGTTTCAAACTTTTATGTGAAATATATCTTATTTTTGTCACTCTCGAAGTTCTAGTCCAAAAATATTATACTACGGAAACGAAAACTACTAAGTTTCGTTTATAATGTATTACATTTTATTTTATTTTTACTGAATATTGAGATATGGTATGATTTTTAGAAATAAAATAAACGACCCACACCCACAGACACTTAACGATCTATACATGTTTTAGTACTTAATTATTTTAAGTTTGTAAAATACTAATAAATATCCCTTCATATTACTAACAAATTCATATGTCAATGTCTAATCAATGCAACAAGTGTTGGATTATATACAGGTTAGCCAAATATTCCACATTATGTATTTAATCCGCCAATGACATTCGAAAATGAAAACTGACGAGTTTAATTAAAAGTATATGTGAGTGTATAATACAAGTTTACTTTTGCTCCTAGAATTTTGGAAAATCTATAATTTATGTTGAATTACCTAAAACATATGACAAACACAATTTTATTAGTATGTTAAAAGTGTCAAAGTATTGAAGTGTTATGTTATTGGTAAAATCTAATTTAATTAATAGAGAAAATAAAATCACACAAAATATACACAAATCTATGTTAAAAGTGTCTGTCAGAGTAACTATATCCACAACCGTTACATCCTATCAAAAGCCCATTGCTGAACATAGACCTTCCTCAGATTCTCCAAGTATCCTCCATACTTGCTATAGTTGCCATGCTTAGTAGACGAGTCGGCAACCACAGTTTTTTATTGGTAGTTGTTAATAGAAGATAAGAAATTCAGAAGGAATGTACACACATTCCTTCTGAATTTAATATTTATAGATATAGATAACATAAAAATAAATGGATGTTATTAGGGAATACATATTAGTGTTAATATTTAATTAAATACATCTACTATTTATGTTTATTATATTTAAACTCCATCAGGGAAGCAAGAATTTTGTTTACATTATTTTTATGTTATTTTGTTGATTGTAGGTAATGTACATTCTTTCTGAATTTAATATTTTTTTACTTCTTTATTTTTTATTTGCATTCCCAATTTTTTCAGTTACATCTACTTGATGCAGTTTGTTGTAACTGCCTATGAATATTGCAAGAAAGTATTGAAACTGCTCATTCCATTAGAAGATTTGTATTCCATGTGGATCTTCAATTTTAAGAGCTCATTTTAAGAACTCAGCAGAAAGAGATATTATTTTGCAGTGGATACCATCACACCAGGTACTTACTTTACTTTAACAGCCTGTAAGTGATCCCTGCCTGAAATAGGCTTGCCCGGAGGAGTTGGCATAATCGCTTTGGCACACATATTGATGTTTGTAGTATCATACACCTCGCACTACAAACAATTTGGCTATTCACCACCAGGTTATCTTTAACTTTACAGCCTATCAAAAGTCTACTGTTGAACATAGACCTCCCCACAGATTGCCTTATAGGGAGATATTCGATAACCACAGTTTTTTTCTTTAGTTGCTACTTCTTCCTTACCTTACCCCATATTTGTCTGCCTTTGTACTTAATACACAAGTAATATTTTTACCTTAAATGAAATTAGTAAATGTAAAACGTCTAGAAACTTGTACTTAGTCAAATAATGTTATAATTCTAAAATAACTACTTCACTTGTTTACCTTTCTGATTTGATGTATTTTTATTTCTTTTTACCTTAGTGGAATCTGGTTTACTACAAATGTATTATGAAGGGAAACGAGTACATGCTATTTATATATAATTTAAGAGACATTAAGACTGTTTATTAGTAATAAAGATTGAAATAAATAAAATATTAATAAATATCATTATTTAGGTGGAAGACACTGTAAAACTATAGTCTGTTCGGTTAGTTGATGAAAAACACTTTTCAGGTGGATCATTTAGAATGAGTCTGCAATCTTGTCGGCCGAGAGCTTCTACAACTGTATGGAGACACAAATGATAACAGGGATATGGAATTACAATTCATAAATATTGAAGACATCGGTAACATCCAACAAACACCCCTTTTTTGCGAACCAGTGGTAAAAGTAAAAAATGACTTTTAATAAGTATTATGTATTGTAATCTATATTGAATAAAAATGATTCTATTCTATTCTGTGGCTAGTTATAAGCGTGCTGTTTACTTCCTGACACTGTATTTTTAAGTTATGTAATCATTTATCTAGATTCTTAATACCTAAACTAAAAAGAACTCCTAACCTAAAAGAGAGATTGCTGATTGATAACTCATTTTATGTGCCACTGTGCGCTCGTATTTGTGAATACCACTTAAATGAACCACAATGATTGGAATAATTTATACACAAGTAGTAATGATGCATATTTATATAGTAATATAAATATTATGCATCATTACTATATGGTAGTTTTTGCCACAGTTGCTACGCTTGTGGCAATCAAAGATTTTTGTGGTATTCTATAGCGAGATGTTGCTGCTCATCTCCTGGTGTCTTTATTTTACTCTGTTACGACTTTTACGACACCATACGGGACGAAACGCGATGGCAGTTGACGGAAGGGCTATACAATATTTTACATTATATATTTAATTTAGGGAAGACCTATGTTCAGCAACGAATTGTTGTAATGATGACGAATAATAATCAATAAAACTTGTAATTATTGTTGCTTACTTGACCTGTTTCTACTGTACCTTATTATAAATAAAGCGCCTAATTTATAAATAAACGCCGAGCAAGTTGAATAGATGCTCTGGTACCTTTTCGTATCTCTTTCAATTGACAATTTTTGTTTTTTTATAGAATAAGTGTGACAAACGAGCGCACGGTCCACCTGATGGTAAGTAGATGCTGTGGCTCATAGACATCTACATTTATCCTCGTTTAAGAATCAAAATGCAGATGCATTGTCACCCTGAGGACTAAGATGGAGTTTGCTCCAGTAAAAAGGACTCGGTTCTCTACACTCACCATACGAAACACAGGAGCATTGTTACTATTTTACGCTGGTAGCGTTTTCAGAGAGCGTGTCCTACCCCGGTCGAGCCGTATCCGTACACAACTAGTTTATAACTTCTTCATCATTACAGCCTATAGCCCTAGGCCTCCCCAAGGAATTATACAAAGCACGGTCCTGAGCCACCTGCATCCATAGACTTTTTGAATATCTTACCAGGTCGTCACTCCAACTAGAGGGTAGCCGTCCCACACTGAGCTTACCGGTACGAGACTGCTACTCGAGAATTTTACATTTTAGCTTTAATTGCAGTTGGATGTAAACATGCTAATCAATGAACACATATTAAAAGAATGTCCTGGCACTGCACCTCGCGGCCTGTGATACTTATAATAGACTGCTTTAAGAATATGATGATTTTACAATAATAAACAATAAAATGCAGTGACAATACAGTATTTCTTTTATCCTAACACAAATAGTTCAAAACACCTTACATGCTATTTATTTTTCGTGGTTAATATCGTAAAAATCGGATATGTTACTATCCAGTCATTTTGGTTTTAATGGTGCTTGGAATGTAAACATGTTATTCAATCAATACAAATTAATAACAATGTCCTGACACTGCACCTGGTGGCATGTGTCACTTTTAATACTGCTTTAAGAATGTGATGATTTTACAATAACAAATACAGTGACAATATAGAGTTTTTTTTATCCTTACACGACCAGTTCAAAACATCTTACGTGCTATTTATTTTCTCAATCGCTGTAGAGGTGAAACTCGCTAAACACCCCTTAATAGTTCACTGTTGGACGCACACATGCACCTAAAACCGTGTTACTGGTTGCAAATGATATTAGATAAATAAGTACATGTGTGCTTGTTTCAATATTCATTAACTTTTTTCAGGTGGGTTGCTTAGAATAAATGTGTATGTCTTGTAGGCTGAAATCTTGCAGAGCTGCTCGTAAGCAGAGACAAAAAAGTATATGGATATTGAAGACAACAGTCTTATATCACATAAAATATCCTTATGATTCCTAACAATTTCATAAATGGACATGTTATTATCAAGTTATTTTGAAAAAATCTTTTGGAATGATAATGACTGACAATAATAAATACAATTAAATTATACATGTGTTTTGTAATCCTTACACAACTAGTTTAAAACATCTCACTTCATATTTATCAACATAAATAAACATGATATTACCTAGTCATTTTGGCTTTAATGGTGTTTGGGGTATAATAACTAATCAGTTAATATATTTTAAAGCAAAGTTTACACACTGCACCTTTACTAACCAACAAAGATATATCAAAATAAAGTCTTAACACCGCGCCTGTCTGTCTGTTCCACTATTAATAGACTACTTTTGAAATGATTACAGTAATAAATACAGTGGTATTTTACTTTGTGTTTTTATCCTTTTACAACCAGATTAAAACTTCTTTCTTACTATATATCATGTAAAGATAATATTATAAATGAACATATTATCTTTTATTCATTTTGGCTTTAATCATATTTATTTAATTACTGTAATGGTGTTTGTGATGTATATTCACTAATCAATCAATACATGTAAAAAATAGCCTCCACACCATGTTTTTTGGTCAGTGTACTATTTTTGCCGGAACTACTAAAAGGATTTTCCATCAGTCTAAAAGTACCTATAAATGTTAAATGTACCTGCAACTTTGTTTTATGCTATTAATTATTTAGCTGTCCTATTCTATTCTATATACACTATTCTAACTCACAATACTAATAGAAAACAACTTTTAGTTTCGGCTCAGAAGGGCTAGAACCCAGAGCCGTAAAGCCAGATTAAAAAAGCGTTTAGTTTCTTTTTAGGTTATTGTGATATTCATATTTTAATTTCTCTGAATTCCCTTTAGATGCGATAAAACTAATATTAATTTTGCAATCTATAGATTATAAGGAATAAATCGACATACATTTCATTAAGTATCCCTAAAATTTGTAGTGGGCCCATTCTCCATACAAAAAGAAATTGTCTCCTTTATATTCTAGGCGTTTTTGAAATGTTGTTCTAGTGGTTGTAAACGCGATTACTTATCATATGATCCCAGGTTCGAATCTCGGGTCGGCCCAAAATAACTTATTGGAGTTTTCTGTCTAGAAATTCTCCGTAGCGACCCGGAGTCAAGAAATTGACGGTGTTTCAAAGCACTTAACGCTGTTGATCCTGCGCCTGATCTTTTTCCGGTCGTGTCGGATTGACTTTCCATCAGAGTGAAAAAATAGAGAGTGTACCTGTGCTTGCGCACACGCTCGTTCACTTTAATTCTGGACTGCACAGAATAATAAAATCCATTAAGACTGGCCGCCGTAGTCGAAACTATTAGTCTGGAGGTCTTTATTCTGTGTAACCTATGCTACGTGACAGTTATCCTTAACTGTCTAGGACAGGGTTCTAACGACAGGCAATTTCATTTAATCATGGGTTGTTATTATAAAATGATGTAGATTTTCAGATCTTGATGTATTAATAACTCAGTCCCCCCGTAAACATGGGTGCTGCAAAGTAATCGAAACGTCGAGAATATAAAATAAGTTAATTAAATGTGTTTTTTTCTTCTTTTTATTCGTAGAATGAATTCTCAATTTTTTTTATGAAAAAAAGTATTTATTTACTACGATTGCACGAATCCACCGTATACCCAGTAACAAGTGTATATATTTCTTCCATTTTGACTGTGACAACTGGTCTTTGTCACATCGCAAATGATTGGACTCTTTCATCCTATTATAAAGCCACAATATGCTCCGCTCGTAATACAGTTAGCATTGTTGGAATTGCCACAACCTTAATCATATTAGGTTAGTAATATGAACTTCCTTTCGTATCTACAACAAAGAGCGGCATTGACAAT